>CAJZBL020000001.1:0-26364 GCA_914767705.2 Tenthredo notha
ATGCTACTATGCTAACCCCAAGGCAAAAGGGACCTTTTTCTTTATATGGTATACATTGTCTGCCGTAAGCTTTTTATGTTTTTAAGGGATAGCCGAGCAACCCGTAGATCACCGAGGGACGTCGAGGGAACGCCGTACGGGGAGGTACGCCCGTGAAATCACGTCGGTAGTAGCTATACCGATCGTCACTAAGGAGCTACGACACCTGCCGGTCGGGAGAGGGCCGCACCTCCCGGCCTGACGTTGCTGCCCGTCCCCTTTCCTCCCGCACCGATCACCTGCTCGTTATCGGTATGGCGAACCCGGCGTGTATGGAAAGGCTACCTCCCCCAACTCCTGGAGCGCCACCTAATTCCACGAAAAATGACGTAATTCCGGGAATCTCGGCTCATCTTCTTCCGATTCACCATCTTTCGTTTTTGCGCTTTTGCTTGCACGTTACGCTATCGCTTCCTCCTAATTTTTCTTTGCTTCAGCTTATTTGCTTTGCATCTGTGTGCTTTATTTGCTTTTTGTTAATATTATTTGGCTTCGCGCCCATATTGTAAACCTACGATTAAGTCTTAGTTTACGGCTATCTAACTAATAGTAACATTTCAAGTGCTGGTGTGCTCACCGTTTGCGCCTGTTAACGGCTTTGCTATAAGTGTGTGCGTGTGTGCGTGTGGATCCTGCCGTCCCGTGCCGACTATCACCGAAAGGTAAGCTTTACGCTTAGGCTGCGACCACCCGTCTCTCTTGCATTGTGCATTGGTGAGGAATCATCAATTAGCTGCTTTTGGCGAAAACTAAAATACGGTCGACGAGCGATTATAAAATCTGCGAGACCACTACTAGTGACGGGTAGTCGAAGTCACCCTTATGCGTGTGGTAGTGTGTAGACTCTATTTCTCTTATTGTATTTTATTTGCATTTTTCGCTTACCAGTTTCTTTATATTGTTTGCGGTGCCTTCCGATTGCCTTGGGGTTACCTGCGTAGGAATAAGAATTCATACCCCTGTGCGTAGGAGCTTCGCATATCATACGTAGCCTATGTGTTTTTCCTTCCATTTGGGAGCAATATTTAGCGCCTAGTTACGGCTTTTTCCTTTCGTTATTTTGTCTATTATTTCGGTTGCGTAGATTGGGAAGCTCTGCGCGATACGAGTCATTGTGCCTAAGATTTATCAGTTATTATAAATTTAATTTAGCGAGCTCGCTACCGACGAGCAATCTACTGGCGAGCGGCCGAGTATCCGTGAGCTGTAGAAGTGTGCGTGTCAGCCGGCCAGCGTAGCTGTATTTGCGTATCGGTGCGCGCACCGCGTCAGCTGCTCTGGCAACGGGTAGTGTGCTGTATGTGTGACCCCCCCCCTCTTCTGCCGTCTCGCTACTAACGTTCGCCGTACTCTACTACGTGCGCAACGTCGTGCTTCGTAGTCACTGTATTTACTGCCGACTTGTCTTTCCGTGTGTCGCGGGTTCGATCCTACCACACTAGACGAAGCCTATGCATTCTTTTTTTTTATTATTGTCTTACATTATATTCTGAATTTTAGAGTCCCGCTGCGAGTATAGAGTGACTGCGCTACGAAACCGTAAATCTTAAGTAGCTATTAATTCACGGAGTCTCGTTACTCAAACTTATACTTGTTTTCTTTGTTCCTAGAGGTTTCTTTTCTTTTTTTTTGCGTACCGAGCGCCTGTACCGGGTGACTGACCACTCGAGAATGAAGATTATTTTGCTGCCGATTACCTTATATTGTGTCGCCGTATTATTTCTTCGCCCCCACGTTCCCCTCTACCGCGGCTTAGCCGGCCAATACTTTTATTCGTGCCTACGTTTTCTTACCGCGGCACTATTTAGTGCCTGGCGCCCAACCCTTTGTTGCACTTTTCAGGTTTGGTTCGTGACGTTGGGGACGCATTGTGCGAGATCAGTGGTCCTACTAAATTTCCCCGCGTAGGAAACTGCTCGTTACAATATATACATCGAACAGTAGAATGTAATGCGTTTACTGGTTTTTGTGCTTATTAGGACATCAAAAAGATGTACGCGATCGCTGAATTTCTCGAAGCTGAAAGCAGAAAATGTGCGATAATCCCGGTTTCGTGGCTGATAGAGAATAACGCCTTCTGTTACTGGCCACGCACGAGTAGCGACAATCGTTTCAAGAAACTCGTCCTCGCGAAGACACCATACACTAAAACATGGTCCAAGTGTCCTGTCCATAGGGTATTGCATACCGGAGGTAATTGTCCGAGCGATCGTTTTTATTATTCAACTACATGAAATTGTCCTTGGTTCTCTATTGATATATTCCTTATTTATATTATGTACAAGCTGAGAAAATGTGGTTTTATATATTCAGATGGAATTTTGTAATCTTGATATCTTCGATTCGACCTAATAAAGTTGGATGTTATTACATAGCATACAATTTAATAGAATTTTCTACAGTTTTCTTGGGTCAGATTCGAGACGTAATTTTGTATTATTTCATCCACGCTATATCGACGGGGTGAAAGTCTATCGTCTGGACACTTGGAGCAGCGTTGAGGTGGCCGCGACTTCGGCACGCATAAGTTTTTATATGCGCGCCGAAGATCGCGGCCACCTCAACGATGCTCCAAGTGTCCAGACGTTAGACTTTCACCCTGTATATTTAGATAAAGCGAAAGAAATGCTTCAGTCGGTGTTGCAAAATAAAGCTTGATATATGATTTATTAGTAATTATATAACTATAATCCCATTTGACTTAATATAAAATTTGGTAACAATAACTACAAATTCATTCAACCATGTACAAATATCGATTTGCTCACTATAATAAAAATTTTTTTCATTGTGATTATATAAAATGATTTTTTCTGGTGAACGCACTTATAACGCCGGGATTACGATGAACTTAACGTAACGTAACGTAACACAACGGAACGGACCTATAGTTTTAAAAGTTAGCGAGCGCGCGGGCACTTTGAAAAAACGGTGGTCGTGATGGATGTTTTATAACTATAGGTACGTTTCGTTGTGTTACGTTACGTTACGTTAAGTTCATCGTGATCCCGGCTTAACATACGTACGCACAACGTTCAGTAATGTTCATCGATGGTGTCCCCGTGGCTCACTATATTTTCCAGCCTTTTTTTCAATTGAATTTCCCTTCTACAAATATTTTATTTGCCCATGACCAGTAGAACCTTCAGGTTATTAGGAATACGACAGATGCGAGGTGGAGCAGAGTCACGAAGTATGCCACTGGTCATGGGCAAATAAAATATTTGTAGAAGGGAAATTTGATTTAAAAAAAGGCTAGGAAAAATAGTGAGCCACGGGGACACCATCGATGAACATTACTGTACTATGTACATTATACAATATACAGCTATCAGCACCCATCACTTATAAAGGAATTCATGTTTTTGAAAATGTTCCTGAATCCACAGAAGATTTCAATGATCTTATGAAGACTATGGAGGGATTACTTGAGCAGGGTACGTCTGAGGAAGATGGAACAATACACGCGATCAGCAAAAAATCAACAGTAGCTGAAAATGGAGAAATAGATGTAAACGACCGCGTGGAGCCGAATTCATCTGCTGCCAGCGATGAAAATAGCACTAGACGTGGAAAGTCACCGAAAAATCGTAAAGCCAAGATGGAGTCTAAGCATCGACATGTTAAGTCTGAACATCGACATGTGAAGTCTAAGAAACGCAAAGCCAAGCGCCCACGTGACGACTCAAGTACTGACGGCGATGCTTCTTCGGATAGCGAAAGATCGCCCACCCGCAAACGCCGTACTTTGACTTCACAAGAAAAGAAAAACGTACGTAACGACTCATCCACCGAGGATAATTCTTCGGAGAAGGAAAACTTGGCAGTAAATTCACAATCGAGTTCGTCACCAAGCTCACCGCGCCAGGACGGTCCTTCGACTTCACAAAAGCAATCCAGTGCTTTCATTCAACGAAATGATTCAACGGCTAGGGTCTCACGTCCTGGTATAGAGAGGTCAATCACTCAGTATGACTTATCTCGGTCAATACCCCAATCAACAACTACGTCTATGACCTACGAACAACTCACTGTGTCATATCTCGAGAAAATAAAAAGTGCAGTAGAGAGTAACAAACTGCTACTGCAGAAGATACTTTCAACACAACGAACCAATGCGGAAATCATAAAACCACCGAAGGAGTTTCCGGAACTGCCTATTGCTTCGCTCGAAGATTTTAAGACGCTCGAAGATCTTCTGACAGCAAGCGATCAGCATCGGACTTATTTTGTAAGTAAAAACACTTGAAGGGAGACGGTACTGAAACTTTGACAAAAACCGTTTTTCATTATTTTAAGTTACCAAAAAGGGTCCGATCAGAAATAGCTCACGACAATTTTCAGATATTGGTAACATGTGTATTGGACAAAAATATCAACGAAAGGTCTTCTGGGCGTACACTTTTATCGCAGAAGGTTGATATTTTTTTCCAATACACATACTTACTAATATCTAAAAATTTTCGGATGCGATTTTTGATTGAACCCTTCTGAGTGGTTGCAAAAAAAAAAATGGTTCTTGACAAACTTTCAGTACCATCTCCCCTTAATAAATACACTTTCGAAATACATTAAATTTTTTTTATTTATTTACTTGAGTCACCATTTATACACAAAAATAGTAGTTAAAAAAATGTTCTCGAAAAATTGCAGGTCTCCGCTGTTGATGAAATCTCGGAGATAGATCGTCTGAAACAAAAAAAAAAATTAAATGATTTTAGATTCAGTGTGTTAATAGCTATAGCGCTTGTCATATGATTTTTGATGTATGCAAAAATAACAAAACAGCGAACATTTTTTGAAAAAACAAGAAAAAAAACCCGTTTAAATTTTTTTTCAATGAAAAATCGTGAGAAAAATCTTACCTGTGCTTAATCAGCGATGCACGCAGCATAGAGTCTGCCTTCTATTTCTTCATAGTGTTCATGCAAAGTGAGGAGGAGAACGCTTTATCCATTTATTCATTCACTTATTGGCTGCTTTCAGACACAGAAACTATCCTCTATTGGCGGCACCACCGGTCGCCAATGTGTGATGGCCATTCTCAAATCGGTCATGACAAACGAAGTGGCCATGCAGTTCAATTGGGCTGGACGGGACAAATTTTGTTTCAAAAAGACGCGAACGCTGCAAATTGTGTTTGGTGAGAAAGATCAATTATTTAAATTGCTCGATAACGTTTCATACTTGACTGACGGTTTTTAAAAAAGTACCAGGTTTTTACTTTATCGTATTACAAACTGAGCATATTACCTTCACATTTTATTTCAAATTCTTCAAGCATTTATCATAATTCAGACTGGAATCCTTGTATTATCGGTCGGAAACATCGTATCCTTAAACTAGTTTTCTTGGTCTTTGTTCAGAAGCTGTACAGATAACTTTCAAAGGGAAGAAGGAAGTCTCTGATGCAACCTTGTCCAGCATTGCTACCGCAGTCAAAGATTGGTTGAAACTAGCTAAGTGTCGATTTGATTACGTACCGAAGAAACAAACTATGATAATTAATGATTAAGGAACAGCTTAAGGTGCTTCCCTACGCAATTCCACCAGACCTGAAAACATTGGGAAAAAAGGTGTTATCAAACGGAATATCTCTGCCTGGGCACCGAAATCAATGAAACAAGCTCTGTAGCGCAATTTTATGCGTGTTTGCGAACACGTACGGCCAAAAAAATGTTTTTTAATAGAGAAGATATCCCTGTTAAACGGCTTTTAAAACGTTTTAAATGGATATCTTCTCTATTTTCGCGTAAAAAAACATTTTTTTTTGGCCGTACGTGTTCGATATCTACATAGAATTGTGCTACAGAGTTTGTTTCATTGATTTCGGTGCCCAGGCAGAGATATTCCGTTTAATAACATCTTTTTCCCAATGTTTTCAGGTCTGGTGGAATTGCGTAGGGAGGCACCTTAAACGAGGCTACGGGCAACCGCTATATACATATATATATAAAACTGTAAAACTGATTTAGTGTGTATTTTTTTTGTATTTCTTAAGATGCTTCCCTACCCAATTCCACCTGACCGGAAAACATTGGGCTGAACGTTTTTAAAACCGTTTTACGTGAATTTCTCCTCTATTTTAGCGTGAATCGAACATGTTCTGGGCCGTACGTGTTCGGAATCGCACATAGAATCGCGCGACGAATTTTGCTTAATAGCACCTCTTGCACGCGTTCATCCAATTGTTTTCAGGTCAGGTGGAATTGGATGGGGAAGCATCTTAATTACGTTCTATTCCTACGGGTTAATAAATATTACATTATTGTGCTGATTTACATGGTTTATCTGATCCCGTTGTTCTATGAGTCCGCTAATGATTTTCACTATTAGATTATGTTCGGGGAGTATACAAACACAGCCGATAGATGAAACGTATAAAATGCGATTAGTGAAAACGCTTCAAACCGCCAAATAAACGTACATCACATGCGTATATTATCGTCAAAAATGTCCGCCCTAAAATGAGTTTATACAACGTTTTTCATAAACGTCGAATAATGGTATTCAATACCTGAATATAATACAAATACTGAAAACAATTATACAACGTATTCAGAATAGGTTTAAAAAACGTTCTGGCCAAGCAATAATAAACGTATCGTCTAATTGTATATTATTCAAATATGAATGACCATTCTGCGACGTTTATGAAAACCGTTGTATAAACTCATTTTAGGGCGGACATTTGTGACGATAATATACGCATGTGATGCACGTTTATTACACGGTATGAAACGTTTACACTAATCGCATTTTATACGTTTTATCAATCAGCCGTGTTTATTGGGATATTATATTTCGTTGAAAAAAGTGATCAGACAATTTTGTATAATATATCGGCATCCCATAATATTTCACACAATAATCGATCGAATCTTAATAGAAATCTTTGAGTATACCAGCATGGATCGATATGGGTTCGAACTGAGCGTCGAAAACTGATTGACGATCAAGTTATCTTCAAATTATTATTATTTTTTTAGTATTTCTTGTCATAGCGAAATGGTTGCATTTGTTTCAACTTCATTTTCAATGGAATATTCGAAAACCGGCTATCTGTTATCAATTCCTTAAGAATTATCGTTAGAAGCGTAATGTCTCACGTGATAAAATTTTATGCCCATTATCGTCATCAACTGATAAGCGTCTTCGAGATTCGGTGTCGAACGGAACGTGGCGTCAATGAAAATTTTCTTGACATCCCGCATTATTTCGTTGCGAACAAAGTCTGCATCATAGATGACAATATGCCTGTTTTCGTCATCATCCACAATGATTCTGGTCGTGAACCGACCACTGGCATATTCAAGCAATCTCTGATTGCACGGAGTATCTAACTGCTGGCTGAACTCCTGCAGATTTAATGGACGCGGGGGATATGAAGCCCGCCTACATTTCATCATATAACTTCTCATACTTCGAAAAGTGACTGATTCTGCGGCTTCGGGATACCTGTGTTGGAAAGAGTCAGAAATCGACAAAAATGATGAGGAGCACACGGCAGTGTCAGAATAATCTAGCTCGGATAAATCATTGCGGAAATAATATTATTTTTTATCTAAATCGTCAGAGCTTGTTTGCAAAGCACGAAGATCAGGCAGAAATTTGATTGAGTCATTGAAAAAATATATATAGGGTAACACGGGGCAGAACGGGCACGGGGACGAGACGGGCACCAAGTAAGAAAAAAAAAAAAAAAATCCATCGGAAATGATTTTTCATGATACGGCGACGTATTACGGTAGCCTACCTACTGAATACATCCCTCGCGTAAAATACCCTTATTATATCAAAAAGAGCGAAATGTTCAAACAATTGTTTGGTTTTCTTTGTCAGCAATACAAACAAATATAACTTTGATAAAAAAACAGAAAATTAAAACAAAGCCAAGGGACTATAAAACATGCCATTATGGTCAAAGGCAGCGGTGCGCATAGTGCGATTGTTGTATACTATTAAATAATATAACAGAATATAACACGGATAATAGTATATTGTGTACCAAGGGCGTAAAGCGGGCTTTTTTAGACCGAGTGTGGAGTTTGCAGTACTAGTCGCAGGCGAGGGTGCACGAGTCGAAGACGAGTGCATCCGCGAGCCGAAGACGAATACTGTAACCACACGAGGTCAAAAAGCCCGCTTAGCCCTTGGTACACATCATATTTTTTGTAACGCATGTATTGATTTCTGCGGCACTAAGGTGTCCTTTTTTTGACATGGCATCTCACAGCTATGTTACAATTGGATTGCATTTTTTCGACAGAAAAAAGTAAGGTAGTAGGTAACTGGAAAAAGTAAATAATATGATAAAATAAATGTATATATATATATATATATTATATATATACATATATATTAAGCGGTACAAAAAGAATCCTTTTTGTACCGCCGGTACAAAAAGAATCCATTTTGTACCGCCGGTACAAAAAGAATTCATTTTGTACCGGTGGTACAAAAAGGATTCTTTTTGTACCGCTCTTTTCAAATGGTCAATAAACGGCTACTTTAGGCCCTATTTTTAGGTCGGAAAAACGCAGAAATCGTGCATGTGTTACAAAAAACATTTTATTGACACGCAGCGTTCATGTATGTACCGCCTGGAAAAGCTTCGACGCGTCATCGGTCCTTTTCCTAAGTATGAAATTCTCAAAACGCTATAACTGTTGAATTATTGTTTGAAAAAAAAAAGGGTAAAAGAAAATTCATCACAAAATTTGCATATTACGATATGTCGATTTCTGAAAAATGTTGCGTGTATAGTATCCTAATCATATTCTGAATTCACCGAAATACAAACAAGGCAGATCATGAATATTATTCGAATGTAGTACGTGTAAGAATGAATCAGAAGATAATGAACAGGAAAATTACTTACAACAGTGAGGTCTGGTCGAATAGATCACGCAATCTGTACCAGTGAGCGTTCAACGAATCTTTCAGCGATTTTTTGAAAGCTCCTATTAAAACAGCTGTCATATCACACTGTAAAAAAAGTCATGTAAAAATACTACATTAAATGAAGGACATAATCGGACCCACATTAAAGGTGAATATTTTACACGCAGAAATCGCGAATTCTCAAGTGAATTAGTAAAAGTAATAATTAATTTAGTTTTCCGAGTGGAAGATGGCGCTACTGATGGAAATCGCTATTTCGAATGAATAAATTACTAATTTTTTCCGTGATTCACTGAATCTGTAGTAAAAGTACGAATCGCAAGTAATAATAATGTTCCAAATGTGTAAATATGCTGTGAAATTAGAAATTCTGGACTAATTCATCTAGCGTTTCATATAACCTCGCTTTTTTTTTTATTGATTTAATGCAGATAGTTCGTCACATTATAGATTCATGATTTTATTGATGATCGAAACCCGAGATAACAGAATAATTGAGTATTACACTTTCATTTCATAAACAATGCGCATCATCTAAATTTAGAAAGCAAATTGGATTGAATGAGCTGAATAATATTAAATTTGAATGCATTTATAGCTTGATCCAAGTTGTAGAGAATTCGTTTGATATTTTGATTCGAAATAAAAAAAAGCTATTGACGGTGTTGAGTTTCATAGAATTAAGTTTTACTTTTCAAACTATTGCGATTCGTATATGAAAAAAAGCACAATTATTGAATCAGGAGTATTTGGAAATGTATATAGATGACGGGAAGGTTTTCGATAAAAGTTCGATTCAATCGCATCATTCTTTGACAACGCAACTTATTACCAATCTTATAATTTTTATTACATGGCAATATTATACAGACTTTTCGCACATCATTAAATGTAGTGAGCTGCTTTATAATACTGTAACGATTTTAATATTCGTTATTGTTTAAGTTGATTTACGTAGGTTCTCCAAGAGAAATAAAGTGAATCGTAGAGGAAATTATATGAGTTTGCAATAAGTTTGTGTATTCTGAAATACAGGTCTGCACTAGTAGCTAGCTAGAAACAGACTGATTTGTTTTACAATAATAGCTGTGTACACAGCAACCGAGATTCTTATATTTTAAGAGAAGTGTTTTATCATATGGACTACTAGATGTTGATCATGTGTAATTAGTAATGTATGGGTGATTTTACCTAATATAACACTACCCCCCCCTTAGTAAAAGAGTCGACCCGACTCTTGAGGTGAGTACAATATAGAATATAAGTGTGTAAAATCATCATAAGCTTAACAAGTTTGTGTGTTATTTGGGAATATTGGAGCTGCGGCTCAATAAATTAAAATGTTTCCCAAATTCTATCTGACATTTGTCTCAATCCCAAGGGAAACCGCAGAAAACCTTGAAAAGATAGTCTAAACTCATTGAATCAAAGTGAAATGTGTTGTGTATAAAATGTTTCTTCGGATCTTGAGTCGAAGAATCAGGAAACAGGAATCAGGAAACAGGAATCAGGAAACAGGCGAAGAATCCCGTTGTTACTTTGAAGAAAATCCTGTACACTGGAACATGGGGATGTTGGAGGGACTACAGGACGAAGGACAAGAGGACGTGAAGATTCCATCAAAGTGAAGTCTGATTTTAAGCCCAAAGAGGTCCAACTCCAAGCATCTTTGAATAAATCAAATAACGACCTAGATAGGAGGACAAATGTTAGTCGCTTGAAATAATAAGGTCATATTGAAGAGTTTCTTAAAAACTCTTTTAAATTATAGATTCCTTCTTTTTTTTTTTTTTTTAAAATTGATAATATTGATTGATAATATTAAATCGAAATGTAATATTTAAATAAAATCTATAGAGAAATTTAATTATTATGTTATTATAATTGTTATAAATATAAATTGGAACGATCTTATCTGGAGAGAATTGGGAAACTGGATTAATAGGTCAGGATGGGATGGGTTAGGCTTCCTTCTTTTCATCTCGCAATATCATTCCTTCATAGTTTACTAAGGAAATCCTACTATCGGAATTTCGGGAGCTGAAAAACTTGGGTTAATGTTTGTAAACTAAAAACATAACCTAATTCTCGAAATTTTCCGCTCGGATCCCTTATTATGGCGGTAAAATCAAATTTTTAAAGTATACCAAAGCGACATCTATCATTACTTTTAGCTATTTTTTTCGGCGGGAATAAACATTGAAATAAATGAATAACTTTCAAACGGCCTATAACAGCTCTTTTAATGAAACAAAGTTTGTTTAAACAAATAAAGACTCTCGTGAGAACCAATCAGAGTCCTTTCATAAAAATGTTGCTTAGTTACCAAACGAAGATTTCTCCAAAAACCAATAGGAATTCTTATAAAAAAATTGTCTTTTGTTAATAAATGCTACGAAGAAGACGAAGCTAAAGATAGCGTCATTCGTAATCATGGAGCCTCTCAATGAAGATGCTGTAAGATTGGGTATATTAGTTTCGCAAATAAATTGGGAAGGAGTTGGGAATAATATCCCAGAAACGAAACAATGGTTTGAGCGAGAATGGGCCCGCGTTAAATGCGCCAAAGGGGAAGCCGTTCTGCTTAAAGATTCCCCCTTGCGCTCATGTGTGAATTGTTATCTGACGAGGTTCGTAAAAGTGATTTCGTTAATTAATTGAATTTTCCCCCTTTTTTTTTTTTTATATTTATTATTTTTTTTTTTTTTTTTTTTTTTTATGATAATAATATTTATCATCATTATTTCTTCTATATAGAACCACGTAAAAAAAAAAAAAGTCCCAAATCAGTTGCTACTGCCAAGTACCTACATCACATCGCCTTTTTCTCAAATTCATAATTTGGCCTTCCATTACATGATTTCCATAGCCATCTTGTCTTTCTTCGCAGCACCATAGATACAGCGATAGGCAATTGACACTTTTATTGGTGTAAAGAGATAAACAGAAAGCATAGAAAAATAAAAATAAAGAGATAAAAAAAAAAAAATTTGGAGTACGTGGTACTTGGCGGGCCACTATTTTAGGCTGTTACCTCGTACTTTTCTACAAAAGGCCCGCCAAGTACCACTACCTCCAAATTTTTTTTTTTTATCTCTTTATTTTTATTTTTCTATGCTTTCTGTTTATCTCTTTACACCAATAAAAGTGTCAATTGCCTATCGCTGTATCTATGGTGCTGCGAAGAAAGACAAGATGGCTATGGAAATCATGTAATGGAAGGCCAAATTATGAATTTGAGAAAAAGGCGATGTGATGTAGGTACTTGGCAGTAGCAACTGATTTGGGACTTTTTTTTTTTTTACGTGGGAGGTGCTTTTTGGGGGATATATATCACATTAATGTACTTGGCGAAAGGTTTTTGCACCAGAGGTGCTTTTTTGGGGATCTCACTACTTTTTGTAAAATTTGATTAATTCTTCTCGTTCGTAATGATTAATTCTTCTCGTTCGTAATGAATTGTATAGATTATTTCCTTACTGTAAATGTATAATATAGGTAGAGTTCAATCTTTACTACTTCTGTTTTACCTTCATGTATTAGCTTATGCGTCACGCGATCTCTCATCTCTATGTTAGATACAGAGCGATTCTGTGAAAAATCACGCGCCTATAAGGTAGGCTAACGGGAAACGCCTGAATTGGGCAGATCAAACATCGACGATTGGATTTCATTTATTACGTGGAAAATAAAACCCAATCGTCGATGTTTAATCTGCTCAATTCCGGCGCTTCCCGTTAGTCTATATTTTAGGCGCGTGATTTTCCACAGAATCGCTTTGTATATGTATGCCCTCTTTGTTAATGGACTAGAAAAAAATAAGTTACAACAACTATGATAATCAATCGGTAGGGTACTCGGACCCTCTTTACGGGATTTATCAACTGTTTCGTTACAAGGAGTCAATTGTAATAAACTTCCATTGCATTATATAGATCGTGAATTTAGTTCTGTCTGAATAATTCGCAAACATTATCTATAATAATTAGGGTGGTCCTTAAATACTAACTCGAGGAGTGAAGCATGGCAACCTTCAGACAAAAAATCAAAAAAAATTGTCCCTAAATATTAGATTTTTAAAAAAATTTCAATAGGTGCCTAAAGAGGTTCGAAGTTTCTCGTTTAAATAACATTGGATCTTATGATTTTTTTTTCTTCCCATTCGATTTTGGGTCAATTTTGATCCAAAAAATTCCACTATATAGAAAAAAATCAAGGACATTTTTTCGGTCAATCTGTCTATGATGTTAGCCCCTGAGCCTGATTTGTTTGCACAATTTTACGCGAAAATATTAGAATTTTCGATTAACACCCTTACGATGGAATTTTTTTTATATTCTGAAGGTCGTTTCCGAAGTAAAATTTCACGAGGAAGGCAAGGAAATTGAAAAAACAAAGAAGAAACGGGAAAACTTCAGGACTCTTTAGGCACCTGTTAGAATTAAAAAAAAAAATCTAATATTTGGGGACAATTTTTTTTTATTTTTTGTCTGAAGGTTGCCATACTTCACTCGTCGATTTGGTATTTAAGAACCACCCTAATAATAATGCAATCTGGTTTTCGAGCCATTATACCTGCAACGTTATAACCCTGCGTGCAACCCTCCTCCTTTTTCATCCGGGCTTGGGACCGGCAATGGCGGAGTTACTTGCACACAGGGTTATAGTTGTTGCTCATTGTAACTTTTTTGAGCATCGGTTATAAATTATTAACATAATATAATTATGTTATGGTCATATATAGTATTTTCAGCTTTATTTTGATCAGTTACTGATCATGTCTTAACTGATCATTTGTATAACGGGAACGACCCCGTGAGAAATATATGGCTGGTTCTACACTAACGGGAAACTTCGTGTCCCACGAAGATTTCACCCATAAAATGACTCGAATTGGATATTATTTCTCACTGTAATTCATATCAACAAGTTGTTTGAAAGAGTCAATAGTCTAGAAATATCAAAATATATACATCAAATGGAAAATTTTCACATCAACACCTTATAAAATCAGTCCCCTGGGGTGTCCCAGATACAAAATCGAAATTATTTCGTGACATGTAGTGAACAAGTGATAATATTTTTCAATAGTACTCTAATATAGTTGTCTATAATAAAGGCCTTCTACAGTTTGCGTAGTCATAATTCTTGAATTCACTATTCTTACGCCAAAATTGTGGGCTAAAGTTTGTCCCTTGATTTCTGCTATCAGTCCCCTGTCGCACATAAAAAAAATTATTTTAAATGGTGAGTGGCACCTTCGTCACGATTTATGCGTTAAATAGGATGTAACCGCTGTGAAGTTCATAGCAAATGCCAGACAGCGCTTTAGCGCTATTTTATTTAGTCGTTTCTTCCAGTTTAGTGTGATGATAACCTATCTGGACCCCTAACAAGATCAGTCCTCTGGTAACGTATTTCTTTGATTAAATTATTTTATCCACGCTGTTCAGCTAGATAACATCTAATGGTAGAAGTCATATAACTATTACTGCAAGGTTATTTGAAGGAATATTGTTAGTTTCTGCATGATTGTGTATTTTAGCCTAATTTGTCAGTCCCCTGTCGTCAGTCCCCTGTCTGGAAATACGCCAGGGGATTGACCACACTGCCAGAGGACTGTTTCAATATACGTTTTCAGGCATTTTTGAGGATCATGGCGCCCAAAATCAGTCCCCTGGCGAGAGAATCAGTCCCCTGTCAGCAAATTTCAAAAAATCGTAATTATTTCGCAAATTGCTAGATAAATACAGTGGCCCTTTGTAGCCGAAAAACTACAGAGCAATACCCTTCTGTGAAACCGATTATTTTTTCAAAATATTCGAAAAAAGTGTCGGGGACAATTTTGGGCAATTTTTTTCCCGTTAGTGTAGAACCAGCCATATACATAAGTAAACAGATAAATAAATAATGATTTATTAATTTCGGTTATTATGGTTACGTTTTCTGTAAGGAGAAACCTTTTGTGAGCATTGTTTTTAAATTATAAATAATAATATAATGAATATATATAGTATTCCGAGCTTCATTTTGATCAGTTTTTAGCCGATCATTTCTATAATGGAAGCGACCCCGCATAAGAAATAAATAAATAAATAAATAAATAAATAAATAAATAAATAAATAAATAAATAAATAAATAAATAAATAAATAAATAAATAAATGAATGAATGAATGAATGAATGAATGGAATGAATGAATGAATGAATGAATGAATGAATGAATGAATGAATGAATAAATAAATAATGATTTCTTAATTTTGATTACTATAGTTACGTTTGGTGTAAGAAGAATAGGTATGCATCCTTAGCATTTTTGATCCAGTTCTGTTTCCTAACTTTATGGTCATCGACATGTAACCAGCCCGAAGTTTCATCTCGTAGCATACAAGTATAATGACCTTCTTGCATACTCGGACCATGATGAAATATTGCACTATTGACCTTGTATTTTTTGGCACAAAACGAGAGTTTGCTCGTAGGAACAGCTTTTATACTATAATTGTTTATCTTCGTGGCCTGTCCATCGCGTACGGAAGTTAATATGAGCTGTATAATCAAACAGTTGCTTGTCGATGATACATCAGTTTTTATGAGTATATTTTCTGACCTACAATTTTGGCAAGAAGATCCTTCGACAGTTTTCCAGCTCGAAAAATTTTGGGTAATTATCTCTGACAAACTAAGAGCTTTCTTGCAAGATGAGGGCAAAGGAAGTAATAAAATGTAACCCGCTTCGGTTGTTGTATTGGTATAACCGCAGCCTTTACAACAAACTGTTGAAGTTAACTCGTGTTGGACGGCCTTCTGTAAATCATCGTATTTCCAAATGAGATTGGTTAGAAATTCTGGAACATCTTGCTGAACCTTCAACACGAACTGTTTACCCGCATGTCTCCTAGCGCGCAAAACATTTCCTGGGGCTTGTGAGTTTTTGTAACGAACAATCAACATTTTCATCACGTCGGTATTTTTTTGACTCAAAAGACAATTTCTAAGGAATCGACAATGAAATATACACTGGATCGTAACGTTAGCATAACAGGATACACCATCTGAGTTTTGAAAGCCCTTTATTTGCCACGCGTCATCAGAGGCTGCTTTTTCGATAGGTTCTTGACAAGCTGAAACGATTTTCGGAACAAACCACTTACGGTCTTGTACTTTTCGTGCGCGTATCGACGTGGCGGTAATCATCATAAGGTCCGGCCGATACTGTTTTCTCAATCTGTTATACTCTACGATAGCGGAATTATCCGCTAATACAACATTAGGGTCGTAGTTAATCAAATGCAATCCTTCTAAGGAAGTTACCCGTGAAAGAGCAACGTACACTTGGCCGTAAGAGAATATAGAATTGCCGGCATCGATGACGGCATTGTTCAAACTCAGACCCTGGCTTTTGTGGACTGTAATTCCATAACTTAAGCAAATTGGAAACTGCCTGCGAATAACGAAAGCACCGTCCATTGCTTCAAATTTCACGTCAACGCGATCTATGTCGTGCTCAACCCCTCCCGCTAAGACAACCCGTATTGATTCTACGTCATCAGTATCAATAGCGCGACATACCGATTTTATTTTACCAATTGTACCATTTACGAGACCTATGGTAACATCGATATTGCGTCTGATCATTATTTTGGCACCGATTTTAACAACAATTATTTTGGCAAGACCCGCAGTTCGAGAACTATCTTCGTCATCCTTATCCAACATTTTTTGCACCTTCTTTTTGAAATAGGGTGGACAGTCTACTGTATCATGAGCCAACAGTTCTATCTCATCACTTTGTATTTCGCTCAACATAGCTTCATTAAGAACATCACACATTCGACAAGTGGGAAGCAAACAGACAACGTCGGTAGATAAATTATTTATGTAATTACATAGTTCGCGTATTCTGTCACTGAAGTGCAATGTTCTGAAAGCGAGTTTCCTTGTTGCTAATATCTCTGTATCCGAATCAGTAACAACTCCGAGGCGAATTCTAGATAGTATTTCGCGATACGATTGATCGTCTTTCTGTCTCATATTGATCGTCAATTCGTCGTAACTAAATAAATTACCCCACAAATCAACAATTCCCATCGAGCCTAGAAGTTTTTCGGCTTTATCACTCGATAGTTTCGTGAATGCGGGTTCCTCATGAACAGGTGGAAGTTGTAACAAATCACCGAAAAGGAGAATATGCTTTTTACCAAACCAACCATCTTCGCTATCGGTGGTATTGAATATTTCAGCTAATCTGAGATGTATATACATGAGTGTTACATTGGAAATCATCGAGACTTCGTCAATGATAATGAGCACGACATTTCTAAGCTGTTCTCGTATGGTTTTCAAAGCAGCATCAGAAAGTTGTTTGTATTTAGGAGTGCGCCCGTGTTCAACGGGCAGTTGAAACAGTCTATGAATCGTCAAACCGTTAATATTGAATGCTGCTATTCCAGTCGGTGCCGTTACGGCGGTGTCTTTACCAGTATATTGCTTAACCCACCATACGAGCGCTTCGATGAGATGACTCTTACCAGTTCCACCCTCTCCACTAACATAATGTCGAAGAATTTTACCATTTGAACTCACGGCACCCGTAGTTGTTTGAAATACTCGTCTCTGATCGACATTCAAATCGGCTACCTTTTGCTGACCATTTACTATATGAACTTTCTGGACGCTGGCTTGGAATTCTTTCATCGCACCTTCAACTTCAAGAGGCTCACAACCCAACGGAACTGCATCCGGAGTACCACTTTGTTGTGATTGAGCCACTTCTGTCATGCGTTTATCAATTAACTCTTTGACATGCTCAATACCCTTTTGTATTTCTGTGATGCGTTCGTGATATTGTAACGCATCCCGAAGCTCTGACTGGAGCGATTGAAACGACTCTGCGTAAGTATCACATCCGTTTCTAAGCTCATCTGTATCTCTCCAAGGTTTGAATAGTAATAGTAGCGCAAAGTAATAGCGTTCAGGTTGAATATTTACGTTATTTTTATAGTGATTGATAAGGCAGCCACGTTTTCTTTTTTTTAAGTACAAAGATTTCTCTAACTGGTAATATTCCGCATCTCGTGCTTTAGGCTTCAGCTTTGTTACCTCATACCATTTAACAAAGTCGTAGAGGTTAGTAGATTCTAATTGTTTTGGTCGAGCTGGATAATATGTATCGACCACTGAATCGCAGAAAATATCTGTAGATTCTGCATCGAGCGCCTGAATTTCTCGACGAGTTTTGACTTTTCTGTTTCTAATTATATTCACATCGATCCATTTGATGACTGTTTCTGCGTCTGTGCCGTACAATCCAATTCCTGTTAGGGTATCAGCGGCCTCTAGTGCTCCACATTCTCTGTGATTTAACATACGTTGAGCATAACTCCATAAACGACTACAAAGTGATTTTGTCGTACTAATTTTGTCTAAAATCTCTTTATCTGTGTTGCTCTTTTCAGCTTTTGCTATGTATTTTGTGACATATATACTCAGTAGAGTAGAGTCTTCACCAACGAATTGAATGTCCATATTACCTTCCCAAGCGGTAAGAATTACTGGGTTATAATCATTTATATTCGCAACCTCTTGGGTGCGCGGGAGATCGTATAATCGACTTCTGGACTTGAGTTTTCGCCTGCCAGCTATTGAAATAGCTACATCTCGTACAACAATGCTATCGGTGATAGGACGAGGAAACCCGAATCGACACACTCTAGTCGAACGACCTTTAGCGTTTTGTTTACTTCGTAAACAATAAGAATTATGTTTGTGCCTCTGATGTGTATTAACTCGACGATACAAGTCAGGTGAAACCGATTTCAATGGCATTTTACATGTTGTATATTTCAAAATAAAGCTAGCAACTTCTTCATTCGAAGATTTTCCTAAAACCGGAGCATCTTTGATCCAAATTAATAAATGGAAATGTTGCATGCCTCTTCCTTGGTATTCACGTCTCCAGAAATAATGTGTTACCTCTCCGATGGGGTTATCTGGTGAACGTATGAAATCGAGCATAGCTTTGAACTTGTTTTCAATAAACCGGGATGCAGACACTGGATCAGCAGCGATTAATTGACTTGAAGACATCTTAGCGGCCGGAGATCCACTTACCTTGCGAAGATATTCTGTCAAGTCTGACCATAACCATTCGCTGGGACTTAATGTAAGAAACCATGTGGCCGGACCATAATTGTGTATCATACAAGTTATATCATTTCTAGGCCGACGCCAATATTGTGGAGTATTCCGCAGCCTTGTGAATATTGCATTCAAATTTCCCTCCAACTCTTCCTTCGACAGTTTTTCCAAATAACTGGCTGCAGTGAATCGTTCACTTGGGTTGGTTATATTAAGTTTGTAATATATCCCACTATTCAATTGGCGATTGTTCGCGTCATTCAATAGATAGAAAAGGTATTGCTGATCTTGCCTGAATCGCGAATGCTTTGATAAGAGTTTAGATTTAATGAATTCGGCATGCGTAAGACGTGTTGGCCTATTTTCCTGCTGTCCATTGCAACCATACGGATACAAATGCGGGAAGCATAGCAGATCTAGACTTTGAAGACGATTATCCAATGGGACGTCATAGATTTTCAACATTTGATAAAGATCTGTCGCAGTTTCATTCGGCCTTTTTTCGTACAACGGATATATAGTGAATTGTTCATAAATTTCATCCGATTGCGAAACTTGAGTCAATAATGCTGCACACTCATCTGCGTGTGTATCATCAGGACTTTCATGTTCCCTGGGAATATCTTCCTCACTATTCTCAAGTTGAATGTCTGTGGTTTGTACTTGATATTCAATCTCTTTTATATCGGCCAATAAATCGTCAGCTGAAGCTGGCAATTTGATTTCCGAATATTGTGGATTGTTCGTCTTGAACCATGCTAATGCGTTCCATACTTTATTTATATCGACTAATTGTTCCCACACCAATTTTGATTTCGTCGGAATACCGCGAACTAATATGTATAACTCGTGATCAAAATTAATCGGATCTGTCGCTGGACAAATTTTTTTTAAAGTTTCTTCCATAGGTAGAGGCAAATGAAACGTCCTACCTTTTACTTTTTGTACCAACTCTCTGTGCGGTAGATTTCTGTTAGCTACTGTGGACATTCTTTGAACAGTTTGGAATGCCTTAGCTCTCTGGATTAAAATGCGTTCGTAGTCATTCAATGATGATATAATTTCAGGCACTGGTTCAGTAATGAGTTCGTTCAAAATGCACCTAGGTGGCATGATGTTTTGGCGAAGTTTCGGAAGGCAATAGTTGCAAACGTATTCGCAATCATTACCTTCTGATTCTACATGCTGCATTAAATTTTTCCAAATTCTTGATGTTATTGGATTTCTAATTTTTTCAATGGTTGTAATGTCTCTTCGGAAACAAAGTTTTTCGCACGAAACGCACACGCAATGGGGCGTATCTATTGAACGTTTGGTGAAAGCGTGGAGAGCACTTTGATACTTATCCATGATTTCTGTTTCATTCAAATTAATGTCAGTAACAAAATTACTGGCGATGTTATTAACTTTCTGCTGCACAGCTTGTGATATTTCTTGTAGTTTACCAAGATCGCCATCGTTCAAGGCCTTATCGATCATGGAAATTTTCATATAACAATTCATTAATTCGTATACGAGCCTCTGTATATATCGAACGGCTGGAAAATGTGCAGATAGAATTTGAACAGGCAAGAAAATTGATTTGCAGGTGGCATCATCCATATAACAAATTTGAGAATGCCCTAGCTTGCCGGTTGCGTGTTTTGCTGTGCATTCCAATTGAATTATCAATTTATGGATATTTTTCAAAGTACACGTGGATATAATATCAAAAAATTGAATATATTTCTTCAGTAACGTTGTGTCCATGGTCTTACACATATCGCTGCAAAGCCAACTCTTGTAAAACTTATTGTGATGATTCTTTCTACTCCTGTTCTGTTTATCTATTAATGGCAAAATATTAATAGCATGCCCTGTAGCATTATTAACAATGGGCTCCGATAATTGATTAATCTTGTATACAGTTTCCGCAAAGTACGGTTCAGCTGAGGCAATGTGTCTCGAGGGACCACATAGAACTTTTAATCTATCTTCAATCCTATCATTGGAGCATTTGGCAACCTGTGTTAGATAAACTTCTGCTTTTCTCTTGATAGCGTGTAACGTTTTTCTCATAGAGCTTATTTTCAAATCTCTATCGTGAATGCACCATTTGACAATCGACTCGGCTTTCATTCTTCTTTCAGTTTCTGATTGCTCGTCAATTAGTTTTAGAATCTTGTCTATCTTGTCTACATATTTCTCTTTTGACTGTAGCAATGTCATAGTGTTTGCAGTATGGATGCGTCGATATTTCATGATAATTTTTTTAGCCACATTTTTCTTGTGCTTTACCACCTCGTTATCTTGCTTTCGTTTATATCGTTTACGTTCTTGGTCGCATATATTTTCACGGTTTAGGACGTAATTGATACGTTTCTTTGCTCGCTGATTTTTGATATCCATTTTATAGATATTACGCTTTCGAGTTTGTTGCTTTTCCTTGTTCCGGAGGTAAAAATCTCGCTTTCGTACCCGCTCCTGATCAGCAATTAACAAATAACGTACTCGTGCCATAGCCTGCCGTTCAGCGTTCAAACGATAAGATTTACGCTTCCCAGCTCGCTTCTTTTCAGCGTTCAAATGATAAAGTTCGCGCGCCCGAGCTCGCAGCTTCTCAGCGTTCACGTCTATATTAGACTTTGTTTCATTTGAAGTATGTATATAATATTTTTCGTCTTTCGATTCATTGGGTTCCATTATTGTATCTGTATGTGTAACGGAAACGCCCACTTTCGTTTTAACTAGACGTTCACTCTTGATATGCAACGCAATATGACGAGTGAAGTGTTGATCTGCATTGATCGATGAATTTTGTCTGTTTTCGGAAGATTCTTGATGACCTGAGCTTACGGGATCTGTCCCGGCAGACTTTTTGGAAATCGAACATGGTGCAATTTCTTCATTTACCCGGTTTGCGATGACTACAAACTGTTTTCTCTCCGACTCACGGCACAACTTTTTTCCAGTTCGTTCAGAGGACGGTTGCTGTACTGTTTCAGAAGACAATTGCCGTTTATAAGATGCAATCTTTGTAGCCATGCTTCGCATAGCATTAATACATGGAAACTCATCAATTATGTTGTTTTCGAACAATTTCAATAGATGTGTACGCATGAGAGGAATATCATATGTTATTTTATTTGGCTTGCGTCCATTTATCAGTGATATTGCAAAAGCTATAGCAAACACTCCACAATCGGATGCGTTTGATTGCCATTGAACCGTTGGAAACTTTATGGGCTTCGTGTCAAACTGATAAAATGGAAATAACTTTCTCAAAAACTTCTCGTAATTTCTGTGAAGCCTTTTTGTATTCATTGAATCATAAATGAAAATCGATTTTGTATCGAAATAGGCACATACCCAATGATTATCACCGTTATGTAGTATTTGAACATGTTTAAGGTTAGGCAAAACTGGTACGATTGTGTCTAGCATTTGTAGGCGCCACGTTTCACGGGGTGAAAATTCAGAGCAGGTTTTTACGAGGTAGTTAAATTGTTCCATATGAAGATCGTTCAACCACCCACCTGATTTAATTATGTCAACACATCTGTTACTTAAAATTGGGCGAGCGATCCGACGTTTACGCCGTGGCGATTGTTTATCAGTCACCACGGACGCTGTATCTGTGAATAAATTACAAGCTTGTGTTCCAACTAAATTTTCTACACCCTGCTGATTTTTCTGAATAGTCTCTATCGATTGTATCTCAGTATCAACCGTATCTACGAAGGAAGCTTCTTCTGCTATTTTACAAAATGCCTTGCTATGGTCAACACGTAATATAGCTTCTGTATAACTTTTTTCTGAATTTTTCCAGACAATTTTATTATCATTCATATCCAAATCTCGACGACACACAGATGAAACGATAGGACCGATGACTCTCTGCGTTTTTGTGATATTTTGTACAGTCCTTGGTTGTGGACAACTTCTTTTTGCCGACTGTTGTTCAACAACTCTCGCCCATGGTTTCATTTCAATTTGTTGTGAATGTTGTTGGATACTTTTGCAACATTCTTGATGCTTTTGAGAAGCAACACTTTTTTGAATAACAATTTTTTGCATTGTCCCAATATGTGGAAAATTTTCGATCTTATTATTTTGAAATATCTTTAAAAGATGTGTTCGCATGAACGAAGTGTCATAGGTAATTTTGTCCGGTTTGTGTCCACTCATAAGCGATATCGCAAAGGCAATAGCAAACACACCACAGTCAAATGAGTTGAGTTGCCGTTGAACTGTGGGGAATTGTACGGGATTCGTTTCAAATTGATAAAACGGGAATAATTTCCTCAAATATATTTCATGTCGTTCATGAAGTTTTTTGGAATTCAAAGAATCATATATAAATATCGATTTCGTATCGAAGTAAGCACACACCCAGTGTTTATCAAGATCCGTATAACCGCTATGCAGTATTTGTATATGCTTTACAGTAGATGGTACGGCTTCAATTGTATCTGGCAAGTCCACTCGCCACACTTCTTGGGGTGCATATTCAGTATAATGTTTTACGAGTAACGCGAAATGATCCACATGATCATCATACAACCACTCATTATTTGTAATCATCTGCATGTATTTCTCGTGTAGAATTGGTAGCATGATGTTGGATATTCCTGAGAGATATACTTATTTATGTATTTTATTTTGATAAGTCTCAAAACAGCGTCTCGCTATTACGGCGCACAGCAGCCTTTCAATAATATGGCGCAAAGCAGCCTTCTGATATTATGGCGCAAAGCAGCCTTCTGATATTATGGCGCAAAGCAGCCTTCTGATATTCTGGCGCAAAGCAGCCTTTATTTCTGAAATCGAAAAAAATATCAACCTAACCTAGCCGATAACCGTAAAATATTTTGTAATGATTCAATGATTCAAACACGGAGGAACTGCACTAATTCGTCTTTATTCAAAGAATATTAGATCGAATTGTGATGTAATATTGACATTGAAACGAACGATGGCAAATAAATTATTGTAGACCGATATTTGTTTTCGTGTTTTATTCACACAAAGTCAACACTTATTAAATAAGTGTAAAGTACGTATAAAATCCAGAATATATATTTCACAGTTCGGTTTGACAATATGTTCGCTGCAATGTAAGAAGTAGAAGAATAATTACAAGAAATCACGGAATTTGTAGAGTAAAGCAAAGCAAAACTCAATTCACTTCAAGTGAAAGAATCCAAGAAAGCAGTTAATCCCGTGTGCGCAGTCCAACAGATAAAACACGTAAATGAGCCAGTGATGTTCCACTGTCCCGTTGGGAAACCTTCCACGCATGCGCGTAAAACCTTCCATTACGAAATGTATATAATACAAAATGTATATAATATAACCATAGACATAAAGCACGGACTGCGCATTCGGGCCGAATATCGCTCGGTCCGTAGAAAGAGAGAGAAACGGACGCGGCCAAATCTGTTCCTTTCTAACCAACAACGTCAAATGGATAGAAAAAGACAGACATTGGCCGCGTGTGCTTTCTCATCTCTCATTTGGCGTTACCTCTCTCTCTCCTCTCTCTCTCTCCTTCCTTTTACGACTTATCGCCTTTACAGGCATGTAGCCGAAATTTGGCGTTACCACAGGCAGTATCGGGAATGCGCAGTCCATGCTGATGGAACTTAAGAACGATAAGTCGTAAAAAAAGAAGAAAAAGTTCATGGAATTTTTCACCTTGCTAGGTGGCGCCACTAAAACGTACTAGAATCCAGGATCTCGTACTGGAAATTGATTGAATTATTATAATATGAACAGAATGAAGTTAATTATCGGCAATTCCAAGATTGCATAGTTCTCAATAATGTCAAATGTTCTCCAGAGTAGATGGAAATAATTAGTAACTTTCTATTCTCGAGATAGTGGCATATCAGTATATCAATAAAAACCACAAGACAAAGCCACTCATACTTAAAAAAATACGCTATTTTAACTTCAGATTCACATTTATAGATGCAGTTCTATTTGACCGATGAGTAAATGAATTCCTCCTGTAATATAAGACATTTAAATATAGCTTTTGTCCGGTCGTAATCAAATCTGCATCTCAATTGCCTTATTATAACATCATAAATGAAAATTCAAAATAATTTATTAAAAAATATTGCGATTTATAATGATCCTTTGCTCCAGTAACGGAATCATCACTTTTTGTCAGGGAAATAGAAATAAAATAATTGCATACAAAATATCATGATATGTATGAGGTAAATTTTTATTCATAGCATAAAACTCAACATGATCACGAAAATATAAGAATCATAGATTTATCTCCTCGACACTTTACAAATAGTAATTATATTGTAGAAGCACGTCGTCTTGTCGTTATAAAAAATAATGTCGGGGAATCGTAGTACAATGACCTAAGTGATCTTATTTCAAATTATATTTAAATTCCAAAATTTTCGTTATATTTCAGGCAGGATGAGGAGTTAGTACTCTTTTTATTTTAATTTTAATTTTTCTTGTCAATTATGACTTGAGTCCTGATTAAGGTGCCACAGTAGTGGCATGTCCGATATATATTTTGTGAAGTCAGAACCGTGAAATACGAGAAATTTCGTCGACAAATTGAGCCCAAATGAAGAAACGAATTCCATGGCAATTATTTTTTTATAGAAGCCTAAATTAATCTGTAGGGCGCGTGCTTAGTGATTTTCAGCGTAGATTGCCCAGTAATGTGTATTCCGAATAAATAAAAGTGATAGACGTTCATACATATTCAGCATAGCGGCATCAGAATCCGGCCATTACCGACTTGTTGTATTTTCGCCGCATCAAGGAGATTGAAACGTCTATCACTCAATACAGGGAGCAAGCGACTAGGGATGGGCCTTAAGTAGTACGCATGAAGACGTAATAAAAAATTATCTACTAGAACATAAGTGAAGTGAAAGAAAAAATCGAGAATACGTAACGCCGAAAGGCAAACAAACTAAATTAACAACTATATATATATGTTTCGATAATCTATACCAATAATACACTCAGAGAAGGGAACCATTGGACAAACTATAAAAAAGCATGAATGCAGCGAAATAAATATTCGGTTATTGCAAATAATCTGTTGTTGCGATAGAATATTTGTTTGCATAAGACAATATTCCATTGCAACAACAAGTATTAATTGCCACAACTGAATATTTATTTTGCCGCATTGAGTTCATCCAATGGTTCCCTTCTTTGAGTTGTACTATTGATAAGTCAGTAAAAATTAAAATTAATCTTTAAAATTGATAAGTCAGTGAAAATTAAAATTAATCTTTGAAAAATCTATATTG
>CAJZBL020000002.1:0-10884 GCA_914767705.2 Tenthredo notha
TAAACTACATAAAGACCTGAAATAATTATTAATATTAATAATTAAGAAATTTTTTTTTCTTATAAAATAATCTGTTAACGGCAATAAATAAATTTTTAAATAAAGTAAGGTATCTTGAGGATTATCATTTAAAAGACAAATTCCCCTAATTAGATTTAAATACCGCCAATTTTTTTAAGTTTAAAGAACATAACTTATAATACTTTATTAATTTTTTAAATTCTAAAATAATAGGGTATCTAATCCTAGTTTAATTTAAAGATTTAATAATATTTTTTCTAATATAATCTTTAAAATAAAAAATTTCACTTAATTTATATTAATTTAAAATTATTTTTTTAAAATATATTACTTAAATAAATAAAATTTACTTATATAAAATGTATAACCGCAATTGCTGGCACATTTTTAATTTATATTTTATATAAATTATAATTCTAAATTTCCTTAATTATTAAAACTAAATACTGCAATTAAAAAACTTATTAAATTATTTTTAAAATAATTTAATTAACACACAAAAATTTACATGTAAAAAATTCATAAAATAAATTATTAAGCCAAAATCAAACTTTTTAATAAAAATTAAAAATTGACCCCAATAAAAAGATAAGCTAAATAAGCTAATGGGTTCATACCCCATCTATAAAAATACTAACTTTTTTCTTTTTATATTTAATAATGTAAGATGCATAAAGATTTTTGATATCTTTAGAAATAGTTTAATTCTATTTTAAATATATATATATATATATATATATATATATATATGTATTATTTACATTACTTTTAGCACTATATTACTTTTAAAATAATATAATATATATATATATATATATATATATATATATATATATACTCAAAAAATTAAAAGCTATCTTCCCATAAAATTTTAAAAACTAAAAGCTATCTTCCCATAAAATTATAAAAATTAAAAGCTATCTTCCCATAAAATTTTAAAAATTAAAAGCTATCTTCCCATAAAATTTTAAAACTAAAAGCTATCTTCCCATAAAATTTTAAAAACTAAAAGCTATCTTCCCATAAAATTATAAAAATTAAAAGCTATCTTCCCATAAAATTTTAAAAATTAAAAGCTATCTTCCCATAAAATTTTAAAAACTAAAAGCTATCTTCCCATAAAATTATAAAAATTAAAAGCTATCTTCCCATAAAATTTTAAAAATTAAAAGCTATCTTCCCATAAAATTTTAAAAACTAAAAGCTATCTTCCCATAAAATTTTAAAAACTAAAAGCTATCTTCCCATAAAATTATAAAAATTAAAAGCTATCTTCCCATAAAATTTTAAAAATTAAAAGCTATCTTCCCATAAAATTTTAAAAACTAAAAGCTATCTTCCCATAAAATTTTAAAAACTAAAAGCTATCTTCCCATTAAAATTTTAAAAACTAAAAGCTATCTTCCCATAAAATTATAAAAATTAAAAGCTATCTTCCCATAAAATTTTAAAAACTAAAAGCTATCTTCCCATAAAATTTTAAAAACTAAAAGCTATCTTCCCATAAAATTTTAAAAACTAAAAGCTATCTTCCCATAAAATTATAAAAATTAAAAGCTATCTTCCCATAAAATTTTAAAAATTAAAAGCTATCTTCCCATAAAATTTTAAAACTAAAAGCTATCTTCCCATAAAATTATAAAAATTAAAAGCTATCTTCCCATAAAATTTTAAAAATTAAAAGCTATCTTCCCATAAAATTTTAAAAACTAAAAGCTATCTTCCCATAAAATTTTAAAAACTAAAAGCTATCTTCCCATAAAATTATAAAAATTAAAAGCTATCTTCCCATAAAATTTTAAAAACTAAAAGCTATCTTCCCATAAAATTATAAAAATTAAAAGCTATCTTCCCATAAAATTTTAAAAACTAAAAGCTATCTTCACATAAAATTTTAAAAACTAAAAGCTATCTTCCATAAAATTATAAAAATTAAAAGCTATCTTCCCATAAAATTTTAAAAATTAAAAGCTATCTTCCCATAAAATTTTAAAAACTAAAAGCTATCTTCCATAAAATTTTAAAAACTAAAAGCTATCTTCCCATAAAATTTTAAAAACTAAAAGCTATCTTCCCATAAAATTTTAAAAACTAAAAGCTATCTTCCCATAAAATTTTAAAAACTAAAAGCTATCTTCCCATAAAATTTTAAAAATTAAAAGCTATCTTCCCATAAAATTTTAAAAACTAAAAGCTATCTTCCCATAAAATTTTAAAAACTAAAAGCTATCTTCCCATAAAATTATAAAAATTAAAAGCTATCTCCCCATAAAATTATAAAAATTAAAAGCTATCTTCCCATAAAATTTTAAAAACTAAAAGCTATCTTCCCATAAAATTATAAAAATTAAAAGCTATCTTCCCATAAAATTTTAAAAACTAAAAGCTATCTTCCCATAAAATTTTAAAAACTAAAAGCTATCTTCCCATAAAATTATAAAAATTAAAAGCTATCTTCCCATAAAATTTTAAAAACTAAAAGCTATCTTCCCATAAAATTTTAAAAACTAAAAGCTATCTTCCCATAAAATTTTAAAAACTAAAAGCTATCTTCCCATAAAATTATAAAATTAAAAGCTATCTTCCCATAAAATTTTAAAAACTAAAAGCTATCTTCCCATAAAATTATAAAAATTAAAAGCTATCTTCCCATAAAATTATAAAAATTAAAAGCTATCTTCCCATAAAATTTTAAAAACTAAAAGCTATCTTCCCATAAAATTATAAAAATTAAAAGCTATCTCCCCATAAAATTATAAAAATTAAAAGCTATCTTCCCATAAAATTTTAAAAACTAAAAGCTATCTTCCCATAAAATTATAAAAATTAAAAGCTATCTTCCCATAAAATTATAAAAATTAAAAGTTATCTTCCCATAAAATTTTAAAATTAAAAGCTATCTTCCCATAAAATTATAAAAATTAAAAGCTATCTTCCCATAAAATTATAAAAATTAAAAGCTATCTTCCCATAAAATTTTAAAAATTAAAAGCTATCTTCCCATAAAATTTTAAAAATTAAAAGCTATCTTCCCATAAAATTTTAAAAATTAAAAGCTATCTTCCCATAAAATTTTAAAAACTAAAAGCTATCTTCCCATAAAATTATAAAAATTAAAAGCTATCTTCCCATAAAATTTTAAAAACTAAAAGCTATCTTCCCATAAAATTATAAAAATTAAAAGCTATCTTCCCATAAAATTTTAAAAACTAAAAGCTATCTTCCCATAAAATTATAAAAATTAAAAGCTATCTTCCCATAAAATTTTAAAAACTAAAAGCTATCTTCCCATAAAATTTTAAAAATTAAAAGCTATCTTCCCATAAAATTATAAAAATTAAAAGCTATCTTCCCATAAAATTTTAAAAACTAAAAGCTATCTTCCCATAAAATTATAAAAATTAAAAGCTATCTTCCCATAAAATTATAAAAATTAAAAGCTATCTTCCCATAAAATTTTAAAAACTAAAAGCTATCTTCCCATAAAATTTTAAAAACTAAAAGCTATCTTCCCATAAAATTATAAAAATTAAAAGCTATCTTCCCATAAAATTTTAAAATTAAAAGCTATCTTCCCATAAAATTATAAAAATTAAAAGCTATCTTCCCATAAAATTTTAAAAATTAAAAGCTATCTTCCCATAAAATTTTAAAAATTAAAAGCTATCTTCCCATAAAATTTTAAAAATTAAAAGCTATCTTCCCATAAAATTATAAAAATTAAAAGCTATCTTCCCATAAAATTTTAAAAACTAAAAGCTATCTTCCCATAAAATTTTAAAAACTAAAAGCTATCTTCCCATAAAATTTTAAAAACTAAAAGCTATCTTCCCATAAAATTATAAAAATTAAAAGCTATCTTCCCATAAAATTTTAAAAATTAAAAGCTATCTTCCCATAAAATTATAAAAATTAAAAGCTATCTTCCCATAAAATTTTAAAAACTAAAAGCTATCTTCCCATAAAATTTTAAAAATTAAAAGCTATCTTCCCATAAAATTATAAAAATTAAAAGCTATCTTCCCATAAAATTTTAAAAACTAAAAGCTATCTTCCCATAAAATTTTAAAAACTAAAAGCTATCTTCCCATAAAATTTTAAAAACTAAAAGCTATCTTCCCATAAAATTATAAAAATTAAAAGCTATCTTCCCATAAAATTTTAAAAATTAAAAGCTATCTTCCCATAAAATTATAAAAATTAAAAGCTATCTTCCCATAAAATTTTAAAAACTAAAAGCTATCTTCCCATAAAATTATAAAAATTAAAAGCTATCTTCCCATAAAATTATAAAAATTAAAAGCTATCTTCCCATAAAATTTTAAAAACTAAAAGCTATCTTCCCATAAAATTTTAAAAACTAAAAGCTATCTTCCCATAAAATTATAAAAATTAAAAGCTATCTTCCCATAAAATTATAAAAATTAAAAGCTATCTTCCCATAAAATTTTAAAAATTAAAAGCTATCTTCCCATAAAATTATAAAAATTAAAAGCTATCTTCCCATAAAATTTTAAAAACTAAAAGCTATCTTCCCATAAAATTATAAAAATTAAAAGCTATCTTCCCATAAAATTATAAAAATTAAAAGCTATCTTCCCATAAAATTTAAAAAATAATTTAAAAAATAATTTAAAAAATAATTTTATTATCTAAAAGATAAAAAACTAAAAATTTAAAATTATAATCCCAGTTAAAAAAGTTAAAACTAATATGTAAATATTATATTTAAATAATAAAAATATAGATTAAAATTTAAAAAATAATTTAAAAAATAATTTTATTATCTAAAAGATAAAAAACTAAAAATTTAAAATTATAATCCCAGTTAAAAAAGTTAAAACTAATATATAAATATTATATTAAAATAAATAAAAATATAGATTAAAATTTAAAAAATAATTTAAAAAATAATTTTATTATCTAAAAGATAAAAAACTAAAAATTTAAAATTATAATCCCAGTTAAAAAAGTTAAAACTAATATGTAAATATTATATTAAAATAAATAAAAATATAGATTAAAATTTAAAAAATAATTTAAAAAATAATTTTATTATCTAAAAGATAAAAAACTAAAAATTTAAAATTATAATCCCAGTTAAAAAAGTTAAAACTAATATGTAAATATTATATTAAAATAAATAAAAATATAGATTAAAATTTAAAAAATAATTTAAAAAATAATTTTATTATCTAAAAGATAAAAAAACTAAAAATTTAAAATTATAATCCCAGTTAAAAAAGTTAAAACTAATATGTAAATATTATATTAAAATAAATAAAAATATAGATTAAAATTTAAAAAATAATTTAAAAAATAATTTTATTATCTAAAAGATAAAAAACTAAAAATTTAAAATTATAATCCCAGTTAAAAAAGTTAAAACTAATATGTAAATATTATATTAAAATAAATAAAAATATAGATTAAAATTTAAAAAATAATTTAAAAAATAATTTTATTATCTAAAAGATAAAAAACTAAAAATTTAAAATTATAATCCCAGTTAAAAAAGTTAAAACTAATATGTAAATATTATATTAAAATAAATAAAAATATAGATTAAAATTTAAAAAATAATTTAAAAAATAATTTTATTATCTAAAAGATAAAAAACTAAAATTTAAAATTATAATCCCAGTTAAAAAAGTTAAAACTAATATGTAAATATTATATTAAAATAAATAAAAATATAGATTAAAATTTAAAAAATAATTTAAAAAATAATTTTATTATCTAAAAGATAAAAAACTAAAAATTTAAAATTATAATCCCAGTTAAAAAAGTTAAAACTAATATGTAAATATTATATTAAAATAAATAAAAATATAGATTAAAATTTAAAAAATAATTTAAAAAATAATTTTATTATCTAAAAGATAAAAAACTAAAAATTTAAAATTATAATCCCAGTTAAAAAAGTTAAAACTAATATGTAAATATTATATTAAAATAAATAAAAATATAGATTAAAATTTAAAAAATAATTTAAAAAATAATTTTATTATCTAAAAGATAAAAAACTAAAAATTTAAAATTATAATCCCAGTTAAAAAAGTTAAAACTAATATGTAAATATTATATTAAAATAAATAAAAATATAGATTAAAATTTAAAAAATAATTTAAAAAATAATTTTATTATCTAAAAGATAAAAAACTAAAAATTTAAAATTATAATCCCAGTTAAAAAAGTTAAAACTAATATGTAAATATTATATTAAAATAAATAAAAATATAGATTAAAATTTAAAAAATAATTTAAAAAATAATTTTATTATCTAAAAGATAAAAAACTAAAAATTTAAAATTATAATCCCAGTTAAAAAAGTTAAAACTAATATGTAAATATTATATTAAAATAAATAAAAATATAGATTAAAATTTAAAAAATAATTTAAAAAATAATTTTATTATCTAAAAGATAAAAAACTAAAAATTTAAAATTATAATCCCAGTTAAAAAAGTTAAAACTAATATGTAAATATTATATTAAAATAAATAAAAATATAGATTAAAATTTAAAAAATAATTTAAAAAATAATTTTATTATCTAAAAGATAAAAAACTAAAAATTTAAAATTATAATCCCAGTTAAAAAAGTTAAAACTAATATGTAAATATTATATTAAAATAAATAAAAATATAGATTAAAATTTAAAAAATAATTTAAAAAATAATTTTATTATCTAAAAGATAAAAAACTAAAAATTTAAAATTATAATCCCAGTTAAAAAAGTTAAAACTAATATGTAAATATTATATTAAAATAAATAAAAATATAGATTAAAATTTAAAAAATAATTTAAAAAATAATTTTATTATCTAAAAGATAAAAAACTAAAAATTTAAAATTATAATCCCAGTTAAAAAAGTTAAAACTAATATGTAAATATTATATTAAAATAAATAAAAATATAGATTAAAATTTAAAAAATAATTTAAAAAATAATTTTATTATCTAAAAGATAAAAAACTAAAAATTTAAAATTATAATCCCAGTTAAAAAAGTTAAAACTAATATGTAAATATTATATTAAAATAAATAAAAATATAGATTAAAATTTAAAAAATAATTTAAAAAATAATTTTATTATCTAAAAGATAAAAAACTAAAAATTTAAAATTATAATCCCAGTTAAAAAAGTTAAAACTAATATGTAAATATTATATTAAAATAAATAAAAATATAGATTAAAATTTAAAAAATAATTTAAAAAATAATTTTATTATCTAAAAGATAAAAAACTAAAAATTTAAAATTATAATCCCAGTTAAAAAAGTTAAAACTAATATGTAAATATTATATTAAAATAAATAAAAATATAGATTAAAATTTAAAAAATAATTTAAAAAATAATTTTATTATCTAAAAGATAAAAAACTAAAAATTTAAAATTATAATCCCAGTTAAAAAAGTTAAAACTAATATGTAAATATTATATTAAAATAAATAAAAATATAGATTAAAATTTAAAAAATAATTTAAAAAATAATTTTATTATCTAAAAGATAAAAAACTAAAAATTTAAAATTATAATCCCAGTTAAAAAAGTTAAAACTAATATGTAAATATTATATTAAAATAAATAAAAATATAGATTAAAATTTAAAAAATAATTTAAAAAATAATTTTATTATCTAAAAGATAAAAAACTAAAAATTTAAAATTATAATCCCAGTTAAAAAAGTTAAAACTAATATGTAAATATTATATTAAAATAATAAAAATATAGATTAAAATTTAAAAAATAATTTAAAAAATAATTTTATTATCTAAAAGATAAAAAACTAAAAATTTAAAATTATAATCCCAGTTAAAAAAGTTAAAACTAATATGTAAATATTAGTTTTAACTTTTTTAACTGGGATTAAAATTTAAAAAATAATTTAAAAAATAATTTTATTATCTAAAAGATAAAAAACTAAAAATTTAAAATTATAATCCCAGTTAAAAAAGTTAAAACTAATATGTAAATATTATATTAAAATAAATAAAAATATAGATTAAAATTTAAAAAATAATTTAAAAAATAATTTTATTATCTAAAAGATAAAAAACTAAAAATTTAAAATTATAATCCCAGTTAAAAAAGTTAAAACTAATATGTAAATATTATATTAAAATAAATAAAAATATAGATTAAAATTTAAAAAATAATTTAAAAAATAATTTTATTATCTAAAAGATAAAAAACTAAAAATTTAAAATTATAATCCCAGTTAAAAAAGTTAAAACTAATATGTAAATATTATATTAAAATAAATAAAAATATAGATTAAAATTTAAAAAATAATTTAAAAAATAATTTTATTATCTAAAAGATAAAAAACTAAAAATTTAAAATTATAATCCCAGTTAAAAAAGTTAAAACTAATATGTAAATATTATATTAAAATAAATAAAAATATAGATTAAAATTTAAAAAATAATTTAAAAAATAATTTTATTATCTAAAAGATAAAAAACTAAAAATTTAAAATTATAATCCCAGTTAAAAAAGTTAAAACTAATATGTAAATATTATATTAAAATAAATAAAAATATAGATTAAAATTTAAAAAATAATTTAAAAAATAATTTTATTATCTAAAAGATAAAAAACTAAAAATTTAAAATTATAATCCCAGTTAAAAAAGTTAAAACTAATATGTAAATATTATATTAAAATAAATAAAAATATAGATTAAAATTTAAAAAATAATTTAAAAAATAATTTTATTATCTAAAAGATAAAAAACTAAAAATTTAAAATTATAATCCCAGTTAAAAAAGTTAAAACTAATATGTAAATATTATATTAAAATAAATAAAAATATAGATTAAAATTTAAAAAATAATTTAAAAAATAATTTTATTATCTAAAAGATAAAAAACTAAAAATTTAAAATTATAATCCCAGTTAAAAAAGTTAAAACTAATATGTAAATATTATATTAAAATAAATAAAAATATAGATTAAAATTTAAAAAATAATTTAAAAAATAATTTTATTATCTAAAAGATAAAAAACTAAAAATTTAAAATTATAATCCCAGTTAAAAAAGTTAAAACTAATATGTAAATATTATATTAAAATAAATAAAAATATAGATTAAAATTTAAAAAATAATTTAAAAAATAATTTTATTATCTAAAAGATAAAAAACTAAAAATTTAAAATTATAATCCCAGTTAAAAAAGTTAAAACTAATATGTAAATATTATATTAAAATAAATAAAAATATAGATTAAAATTTAAAAAATAATTTAAAAAATAATTTTATTATCTAAAAGATAAAAAACTAAAAATTTAAAATTATAATCCCAGTTAAAAAAGTTAAAACTAATATGTAAATATTATATTAAAATAAATAAAAATATAGATTAAAATTTAAAAAATAATTTAAAAAATAATTTTATTATCTAAAAGATAAAAAACTAAAAATTTAAAATTATAATCCCAGTTAAAAAAGTTAAAACTAATATGTAAATATTATATTAAAATAAATAAAAATATAGATTAAAATTTAAAAAATAATTTAAAAAATAATTTTATTATCTAAAAGATAAAAAACTAAAAATTTAAAATTATAATCCCAGTTAAAAAAGTTAAAACTAATATGTAAATATTATATTAAAATAAATAAAAATATAGATTAAAATTTAAAAAATAATTTAAAAAATAATTTTATTATCTAAAAGATAAAAAACTAAAAATTTAAAATTATAATCCCAGTTAAAAAAGTTAAAACTAATATGTAAATATTATATTAAAATAAATAAAAATATAGATTAAAATTTAAAAAATAATTTAAAAAATAATTTTATTATCTAAAAGATAAAAAACTAAAAATTTAAAATTATAATCCCAGTTAAAAAAGTTAAAACTAATATGTAAATATTATATTAAAATAAATAAAAATATAGATTAAAATTTAAAAATAATTTAAAAAATAATTTTATTATCTAAAAGATAAAAAACTAAAAATTTAAAATTATAATCCCAGTTAAAAAAGTTAAAACTAATATGTAAATATTATATTAAAATAAATAAAAATATAGATTAAAATTTAAAAAATAATTTAAAAAATAATTTTATTATCTAAAAGATAAAAAACTAAAAATTTAAAATTATAATCCCAGTTAAAAAAGTTAAAACTAATATGTAAATATTATATTAAAATAAATAAAAATATAGATTAAAATTTAAAAAATAATTTAAAAAATAATTTTATTATCTAAAAGATAAAAAACTAAAAATTTAAAATTATAATCCCAGTTAAAAAAGTTAAAACTAATATGTAAATATTATATTAAAATAAATAAAAATATAGATTAAAATTTAAAAAATAATTTAAAAAATAATTTTATTATCTAAAAGATAAAAAACTAAAAATTTAAAATTATAATCCCAGTTAAAAAAGTTAAAACTAATATGTAAATATTATATTAAAATAAATAAAAATATAGATTAAAATTTAAAAAATAATTTAAAAAATAATTTTATTATCTAAAAGATAAAAAACTAAAAATTTAAAATTATAATCCCAGTTAAAAAAGTTAAAACTAATATGTAAATATTATATTAAAATAAATAAAAATATAGATTAAAATTTAAAAAATAATTTAAAAAATAATTTTATTATCTAAAAGATAAAAAACTAAAAATTTAAAATTATAATCCCAGTTAAAAAAGTTAAAACTAATATGTAAATATTATATTAAAATAAATAAAAATATAGATTAAAATTTAAAAAATAATTTAAAAAATAATTTTATTATCTAAAAGATAAAAAACTAAAAATTTAAAATTATAATCCCAGTTAAAAAAGTTAAAACTAATATATAAATATTATATTAAAATAAATAAAAATATAT
>CAJZBL020000003.1:0-64254 GCA_914767705.2 Tenthredo notha
ATATTTCATATGTGTGTTGTAATATTAAAACTCCGTTACTCAGGGATTTGGGAGTTGATCGGGTTGTTCCCAGAGGTGATTAAATAATCACTCCAAGTGCAAGATAGCAACGAAAAGTAGATTTTATTTAGTATAAATATAAGTTACAAGAGATGGGTTTTGGAGCACTTGCCCCCTTTCGAGCCTGAGTATTCGAAGATGATACTCTTCGCTTCTTTTCTGGAATCTGCTCAAGACTGAAGCGCGGCTCGGTCCTTAGCCTAATTTATTACGTTATTATGCTTACGTGTAAGTTGGCGTAACCTGCATGCGCTGCGCTTTGTCGCATTCCAGGTCACGCCTTGCTTAATTATTACAAGTAATTATTGCAAGTAGCCTATTTACGAAATATTCTGGAATGTTGAGTAACAATTCTCAACATCCCTCCCCCCTTAGGAGAATAGGCCTCCGGACTATTTTCACCTTATCTACTAAATATAGGTTTCCTTAGTCTTAACCTTATTTGCTAATCTTATTATTTTTTTTTTTTTTTCCAATCCCAGTTTTATTATATTTTGACAATAATTCGATCTGTGGTTACTTATACGTAATTTCTTATCCCTATTTAGTACATGTTTCTTACTTTCTTAGTTCAACTCGGTTAATACTTAATGTTATCTACGTCGTACCCGTAATAGACGAGTTACGTTTGAAATTGATTACAGTTTCCCTGGCTATCGGGGCCCGTTCCCGCGACTGCGGAGGCTCCGGTGCCGCTGTGTGCCGTGTTGTTTCTTTACGTCTAAATTTTCCCGAAGATACACATTTATATATTACGTAACCTATCATGCTTATTAATAATATTCTGCTTATGGGATATAATGGCGCCACATACGGCAGGTGCCGCCTGTGACTATTCTGCTTATCGTCTAATTCTTTATGTAAATTCTTAAGGCTAGTTCCCAATTCGTTCAATTCGTTCGCGTCTCGCAGGACGCTCTTTAGCACTACACTGACACCCTTATTGTCGGACTTAGGGATTGCCTCCCAGTCCGTTTCATGTAAACTTAGGTTATACGGCGGCAGGTAACTGAATTCCTGCTTGCTTTGGTATTGCCGTAGTGTCTTCATACGGAAATCCTTCGCAGTTACAGCGCATTTCCCGTTGAGAGCTATGGTGCCAGTGCCTACTAATGTCTCACGCGCCGCAGGCAAACCTTCGCAAGCTACAGTGATCGCCTCGGCCTCTGGAGCTACGTATAACCATGCCCCTGGTCTCTGCAAGGCTGAAACTATAGCCTTACTAACCCTAGCAATTCTTTTTGGGCATTTTGTGAGTTCTACGTCTAATTTGGAGATTATACTACTAATGTATCCCCTCCCTTTTTTTAAATCGTAAAAATTTTTTTTTTGAGGAATATGGTGAGGGGTGAGGTAGGGGTTGGGGACGTGCTTCTCTTCTAGTCAATGTTCTATGAATAGCTTCAATCGGTTGGCGTGAACTTTGGTCTCCTTTCGACCCTTCCGGATGGTGTAGTTGACATCCGAATCTTTTTTCGTGATCTCGTATGGACCGACATACTTCGGTGTTAATTTCGCCGATCTTCCGCGCCGAACCGTCTCATCGAGCAGAAGAACCTTATCACCCGGCTGGAATTTGGTTTCTACCGTCTTTTTGTCGTAGTATGATTTCGCTTTACCCTTGGCAGCTTCCAGATTCTCTTTTGCTTTGAGATTAGCCGCCCTGAGTCTTTCGCGTAGTTCCTGAACGTAGTCGTCATACGCGTAAGTAAGTCTCGGTGCTTGCTTTATCGATGATGGTATCTCTGCTGGGTGCCCGAAAACAAGCTCGTACGGGGTGTACCCTGTTGCAGTGTGAGGGGTTGTGTTGTACGTAAACATAGCGTACGGCAGCCACTCGTCCCAGTTGCTCTGGTCCTCTTCGATATAATTCTTTAGATATTCCGCTAGTGTTCTATGTGATCGTTCCAGTGCTCCGTTAGATTCTGGATGGTATGCTGTTGTTTGAATTTTCTCGATTTTCAACAGCTTACACATATTTTTAAATACATTGCTTGAAAAATTGGTTCCCTGATCAGTAAGGATTACCTTGGGAGTTCCATATTCGCATATAATATTTTTTACGAATTCTCTAGCCACTGTGGAGGCTTCCTGGTCAGCTACTGGCATAGCTTTGCTGAATTTGGTTAAAGCATCTTGGAACGTGAGTACATACTTATTGCCTGAATGGGTTACAGTCAACGGCCCTACGATATCTAATGCACATTTTTCGAAGGCTTTTGAAGGAGTATCGGTGATTATCATGGGAGCTTTCAACTTTCTCTGCGTTTTATTTTTCTGACATTTTTCGCATTTACCTATGTAGTCTTCTACTTCTTTGCGCATTTTCGGCCACCTGTGTTCCATTCTTATTCGTTCTAGTGTACGCGATACGCCTTGGTGCCCGCCCATGGGTGCGTCGTGATATTCGTACAAGATCTTCTTCTTCTTGTCTTCCGTGTATTCCGGTTCCGATTCATCCTCTTCTTCTTTTCCTTCTTCTTCTTCTTCTTCTTCCTTTTCTTCTTCTTCTTCTTCTTCTTTTTCTTCTTCTTCTTCGAATTCCTGGCTATTGCTGTAAATCCTATATATCCTACTGAGCGCGTCCGCGTTCGTATTAAGTTTTCCAGGTTTGTACATTACATCATACTCGTGTTCAGCGAGTTTTAATCTCATTCTCAGTAACCTTGATCCAGGATCCTCGATTTTGAAGATCCATTTGAGAGGGAGGTGATCCGTGATCACAGTGAAATGCGTGCCATATACGTATGGCCTGAACTGTCTAGTTCCGAAGACGATTGCTAACATTTCCCTCTCGGTTGTCGAGTAATTTCTCTCGGCTTTGTTAAGCGTTCGACTTGCGTATGCTATTGGTAAATCTTGCCCAATTGGTCCTTGAGAGAGGATTGCTCCGATTGCCTTGTCGGATGCATCTGTTGTTATTAAGAAAGGTTCCGTGAAATCCGGATACTTTAGGATGGGTGCCGTAACTAGCTTTGATTTTAACGTTTCAAATGCGCTCTCTTCTACCGTTGTCCACTCGAACTTGCGTCCCTTCTGCGTTAGTTGCGTTAACGGTCGTGCTAAACGCGAGAATCCTTCTATGAATCTCCTGTAATATCCTGCTAGCCCTAAAAATGACTGTACTTGTTTAACGTTTGTCGGGCTCTTAAATTTTTTCACGTCCGCAATTTTCGCGGGATCAGGGAGAATTCCCTCCGACGTTATCACGTGCCCTAAATAACTAGTTTCCTTCCGAAGAAATCGACATTTGTCCGGCTGGAGAACGAGATTGCTCTCCTGCAATCGCTATAGTACCTCGATGAGCCTATCGTTGTGCTCCTTCAGTGTTGCACCATGAATTACAATGTCGTCTAAATAAACGTAGCACTTAGATGCTTGTAGTCCTGCTAAAACGGTATTCATCAACCGTTGGAATGTCGCTGGCGCATTCTTCAGCCCGAATGGCATTGAATTATACTCATAATGCCCATGCGCTGTTGAGAAAGCAGTTTTTTCCTTGTCTTCTTCAGCCATCGGAATCTGATGAAATCCCGAGGCGAGGTCTAATGTAGTAAAGTACTTCGCTTTTCCCAACTGATCCAATATTTCTGTAATGTTTGGCAAGGGGTACGAATCCCCTACCGTGATCTCGTTCAATTTTCTGTAGTCGACGACTACTCTAAATTTCTGCTTCCCTGATGCGTCAGGTTTTTTCGGTACTACTAAAAGCGGTGCGTTCCACTGGCTACGACTCGGGCGTATTATGTTACTCTCTAACATAGCTTCTATTTGCTTGTTTATCTCCTGTTTCTGCGACTCAGGTAGACGGTATGGACGAACATTAATCGGCTTTCCCCCCTCCGTCAATGTAATAGAATGACTGGTCGCGTTAGTAACGCCTAACTTATCCCCTGGTGAATAGAAGATTTCGCTATAATTTTCGCATATCTCAAGTAGAGTATTTTTCTCTTCCTCATTAAGATGATCTGTACGTATCGTATCATGTAATAGCTTGATTCGTTGGTTTCCCGATTTGCCGGTTATTAAACGTATGTAGGCCGCCTCTTCGTCGCTTGTTTCGCTATTTTCTTCGCATAGCTCCTCCAATTCCACGGTCGGCGTCTCCAATATCACCTCGTGATCGTTCAGGTTTAAAATGTCTACTATGCATTCTTGGTTCGCCGGTTTAGTTAAGCAATTTCCTAGGTATACTCCGTCGGCGAGTTCCTTCTTCTCTACAATGCCAATGAACTTACTATTTGTTTTTGCACTGACCTTCCTTATTGTTCGCGGTGCTAACCTGATTTTCTTCGTTTGTAACGGTCGTAAGAGTTCGAAACGCTGCCCGTGTATGAAAAATGCTTGAGCGCCTTTACCTATCGCGGCTTTGTGATCCTCTATGAAATCTATTCCAATGATGCCGTCGGCATCTAGACTAAAATCGTCTCTTACCACAAAGAAAGGATGCTCAATACTTCTATCCTTTAATGGAATTGTTAATATGACTTTACAAAGTGCCTCGACAACGCCTTGTCCTATTCCTGATAAACTCGTAGTTTCTTCTAAAACTGGCAAATCATCTTCCAACATCCCTATTTTGATGATGCTGGCATCGGCACCAGAATCTACTAAGAGAGTCATCTTTTCCTTAGTGGTTCCGTTTGCCGCTAATTCTATCCTGTTCCGACTTGCTCTATTAGTGTTGGCAATGTTCATTGATTTGTACGATCCTGCATTCCTCGTGGATTGTTGGGATCCCTCATGCCCTGTGTTTTTGCTATATGAATTTTGGAAGTTACCCGTACTGGTTTTTTGGTTGTCGCCAGATCCGCTGCCGTGATTTCCCGATCGTCGTTCATCGCGGCGTAGTCTATCCCTACAGTCTTTGTATAGGTGACCTCTGCGTTTACAAAAGTTGCATACTAACTCTACACGATGCACCGATCTATTCTGACTTGCTGTAGGTAACGATTGCTTGTATTTTACCTGGGTACAGTCCCGTGCGAAATGTCCTGTCTAATTACACTTCAGACACTTTACTGCTGACGTATTCCTATCGCCGGCCTGGTTCGTTCGCCGATTTATAGAATTTACGCCGTTTTGCGATTTTTCTTCCTCTTCCGCGCCTTTTATTGAAGCCGAAAGTTCCGAGTAATGGTAAGATTTCACGATCATTCTCAAGTTATAATGTAACCCGTTTTCAAAAATGGCAAGTGTTTGATATCTGAGTAGGTCTTCTATTCCCTTTCTTTCTGCTGCTATATTTGTCCTAGCTCCGCATGCTCTAATAAGATCCATCATAAGACGCGTAACCCTTTTTCCGAAATCATGCGCGTTTTCACCTGTTTTCTGTCTACTCGAAAATAATTCTACCAACAGTGCTGGCGTAGAGCTTTTAGCTCCGTACAATGCCAAAAGCTCAGCTTTTAGCTTTTCGAAAGAATCTATATCTTTATATCTAAGTTCCATGGCTGCTTCGCCCTGTATCTTCGTTTTCAGGACCAGTTCTAACACGTCTGGTCTTTGAATCGGATTTACTTTATCTTTCGCATACTCGATTGTTTGCAACAAATCGTCCACTTTACGAGGTTCACTTCCGTCGAAAACATTGACCATCTGCCGTACCTTCTTCAATGACAAGTAGTCCGTCATCTTGGTTGCTGTGTGTTGCCTTGATTCTCTCTCGTCAGGAACCGATCCCGGAATGGTTTTCGTTTCCTGGGATGTTGCTTGGGGTTGGTCAGGAAAAAAGGAAGTGCCTGGTTTAGGCTTTGGAGAAGGAGTTGGCTGTCCCTTACTATTGCTTTTAATAAATGCTCGTAAGGTTGCCCTAATCTCCTCTACAGTGTTTGAATCACTGACTGCTAGCGCGTATCTTTCGCAAACTTGTAGGAGAACCTCTTTTCGAAGATCCTGTATCCACCCGGTTTGACCTTGCGCGACAAGTTCCTTAATCTTATTCCAAGTAGCAGACATCTACTCTAATCAGAAATTCTAATCCAAGCTTGATGAGCCTGAACTGACTCGTTATTTTGACGAAAAATATCTAAAATTCCTTATATTTCCTAAATACGATAATTTACTAATGCTCGCACGCTTCTAACTGGCAGTTAGCTCTCAATGACAATGTTTGCGGCTTAAATACTAAAACTGCGAGGATTTCAAATTGACTTACACAAAAATGACTATCTTCATCTCGCTTTTCCGCCTCTGCTGGGTTGTTGCTGACCCTCTGTGGTTCCTTTGATGCTGCTGAACTGCTGCGTCCTGCTGCTGCTGCTGCTGTAGGTACCTCGTGCTGGTTCCTTTGCCTTGGCCACGAATGCTGCGTGCTGTAGCTCTTTCCTTGCGACGTATTTTTCCACTAGGTTACAACGACTGCGTGTTGCACCTTTTAACTTTCAACTTTTAACTTTTCTCTTTTTACTTTATTTTATTTTATTTAACTTTTCTACTTCTGTTTTAGCGTCAACTATCTTGCAAGCTCTGGTTTATCCGCTAGACCGCTGCCACCAATGTTGTAATATTAAAACTCCGTTACTCAGGGATTTGGGAGTTGATCGGGTTGTTCCCAGAGGTGATTAAATAATCACTCCAAGTGCAAGATAGCAACGAAAAGTAGATTTTATTTAGTATAAATATAAGTTACAAGAGATGGGTTTTGGAGCACTTGCCCCCTTTCGAGCCTGAGTATTCGAAGATGATACTCTTCGCTTCTTTTCTGGAATCTGCTCAAGACTGAAGCGCGGCTCGGTCCTTAGCCTAGTTTATTACGTTATTATGCTTACGTGTAAGTTGGCGTAACCTGCATGCGCTGCGCTTTGTCGCATTCCAGGTCACGCCTTGCTTAATTATTACAAGTAATTATTGCAAGTAGCCTATTTACGAAATATTCTGGAATGTTGAGTAACAATTCTCAACATGTGATTTAATACAACAATGAACTTCAATATTTTATCTTCAATTACACTATGCAGAAAATTTGTACTGTATTTTTTGGTGTTTTATTCAACTAAAAATGTTGTGATGAGAATTCGACCACTGCTTTTTTGAGATTTAATAAATATCTTTCATCTTTAATCATGTTGATTCTGTACCGATTCCGAAAATTTTTCAAAAATACATTATGGATCGCTTAAATTTTTAATTTTTCATCTATTAGATAATAAAATTATTTTTTAAATTATTTTTCAAATTTTAATCTATATTTTTATTTATTTTAATATAATACTATATGTTAGTTTTAACTTTTTCAACTGGGATTATAATTTTTAATTTTAAATTTTTCCACAACGGTTTGATAGCAAATGATTTTGGTGTTTTTCCACGTATTATTTTTCGCACTGAAGATGAAACATCATCGGCACACAGCGTACACTCGGCTTTTTTGTCGTCATCTTTGCATATTTTGAAAAACTTCCACACACTGGATTTTATGTTCTTCATTATGCAATTAGTAAAGTTCGATTTTCAATACACAATCACAAGAATAATCAATTATTGACCATTTCTGGACTACACGTGCACGTGGCGTGCGACCGGTTCGAAAACTATCAGCTGTCTTGGTTGTTATGATCACACGTCCTCACGTGGTGCGGCGATGCGCCACGCGCTTGGAAGCGGCGGCACAGTTTGGCTAGAGTCCCTTCAAAACAGGGTCTCGTCATTCGCCCCCATCTTGGTCGCCATTAAAAACAGAATTTGAATACGGTGCGGGATTTCAGTCATTTCGAAGCATAGAAAAAGCGTTGACAAAGGGTATAATGAATATATGGTGGTGTTTAGTTGCAATGGAAACCCAACATTACGCGATTTCCTTGTGCCGGATATCCGGCAAATGACTTCGGCCAGATATCCGGTATCCGGTTATCCGGCCAAATCGCTATCCGGCACATCCCTAGTGGTGACCATTCTGAAAAAAGAACAAGCTTTGGCGGAACTGCTATTAGAAGTATCCAAATTCGTTAGGTTAATATTAACGATACCTACTTCCTCGTGTATCGCTGAAAGATCATTCTCGGCTCTGCGCCGGCTGGAAATTTATTTAAAATCGAGTATGTCTCAGCTACGATTGAACATTCACAACGAAGTTGCTGAACAAATTGATATGAACCTAATTTTAGATGACTTTATTAAGAAAAATCGTACACGCCGTACTACTTTTCGACTAATGGAGTAAATAAAACGATAAATTGCAAAAATTAAATAAAATTTTCCACCCCTGCAGAACATCAAGCAGAAGAATCTATTTTACAAAATCGATTTGACAAAGCCTTGACAATTCGTGGCACTCTGAAATTACATGCGGTCATTCCAATAACTCATAAACTCGTCAAAACAAAATCAAAGATGAAACAAAGAAAAATTTGATTTCATGAAAATTTTGAATTAACTTCAAACAGAGGTGTCCTACTAAGTGTCATCGAGCGAATCATCGCTAAAAACATCTGCACTTCTCAGAGCCACCAAAATATTGCAATAGATCGACCGCGCGGCGACGCGCGACAAGACGTTTTATTTTTTTTCTCCGGCCCAGGTATTTTCTCCATGAATTTTTTTTTTTAGGGTTGAAGGGGAAGGATTCGGGTATGCAAAAAAATTTATCTTCATGAATTTCTGCGAGTCCCGCGGAAAGGGCAGCGAAGTTGAAAAAAAAAAACGACAAAAAAAAATTGAAGGAATTTTTTTTTTTGTAAACAAATTTTTTTCTATAAAAGCGCATTCTTTTACGAACAAAATAATTCAAGGATCAGCCCGCTCCTATGAATACTTTCGGAGATATGAATTTCCAAACATAGCGGTGCAACAGCAGTTTACAAAAATTCACGTAGCTCTAACTCCGCCATTTTGAAAAAAATGTCAAAATCCTTCAACTTGTATTTTTTTTTCCACGGTACTGAAGATATTTTGAATGGTGCAAAGATCCGTGACTTGACGGTTTTTTTTTGAGTGAAGTGACGTGGATCCGCTCATATGTTAGAAGAGTCATGTATATATTGTAACGTGGCAAACGTTTGGACCTCCTCCGTACCAGCCTAAACGAGCGTATGTATTCCCCGAGAGTACCGAGTCAGGATAGCTGATTTAAATATCTGGCGCCTTTGTCCTAGCGCGGCCATCGATCGTAGATCATCGGATTGGTCTATCGATTACGGCCAGCGCTCACAGGACAAACGGCCAGGATAACGAATTAACATACCGGAAACGAAGAGCCATTCACTGCTTAGCCGTGATACAGAAAACGTGCCATTATAGTGTGAATCGAGAGAGTTAGTTTTGTAGAGTTTTTGAGGTATTTAGAGTGTTGTTTAGAGTGATTATCGTGTATATTGTGACCCCCTGCTTATTTACTGGATTATTGATTTTGGATTTTGGATTGGATTGCTATCGATTTGGGATTTATACGACCTCTGCCTGCCCCTGGACAACGAGCCGAGCACGAGGCAGAGAACCGTAACCGATCAGGTAGGATCAATCCGATATAAAACCCCTAGAGTCCCGATATAAAACCCCTAGAGTCCCGGAAAACTCCTAGAGTCTCGAGTTATTAGTCCGGAAAAGCTTCTCGTTTCCCCAGTGCCGTTCTGATTCCAAACCCAGAGAGAGTACCGCATGGCGTTGAGAACCGGCAGATTTGAATCTGTTGTTGTTCTCCTCGGCTGCCGAGTCTGCGCAGTCGCGTGCGAGTTGAGTCGCCACGGCGCAGCCTTCGCTCGAGCCGAGTAAGCCATGGACCTATAAAATATAGGGACGGAGCACAAGGTCCTATCTTAGGCGAGGGGGTAGTCTTGGTATATCGGGAGAGGCGAAGTAACCCCACTCCATTGGTGGACGTCTCCGGATTGGCGGAACAGTGCGCATGTGCGCCGCACGCCGCGGGGTAACTCAAATGTCATGCTGAATACAATTCTTCTAAAACAAATCTTATTTTCACATTCAAACCAAACTCACGTATAACGTATACCGAACTAGGTTTGACCGGTTTGACACACTACAAAAATGTCGACATACTACCGCCGAAACTCATCGACAAATCACCAAGCGTCCTCCAAAGGAGTGGGGAGCGCATGCGTAGTTCATGTCAACCCCTTTACTTACGTGCGATAGACAAGGGGGGTTTGTGCTCCGTCCCTATATTTTATAGGTCCATTAGGGTGTCCCTTATTTTCATCATTTTTCGAAATTTCGGAGCACGCTCCCTAGATCGATTCTTCATTTGAAAAAATGAATTTTGACGCAAAAAAAATGTTCTATCTTATCATTAACACGTGCGTGCAAGCACGAGATTTTTTAAATGCAAATAACACGGGATATCGCTAAATTTTCAGTGATAAGTTTTTTCAACCTTACATGTTGAATATTTCCAAGTATAAACTATGGGATGTTGTTGAAGGACGATGCATTTACATGGAAAAATATTTATATCTGACATATGATAGGGTATTTCGGTACAGTAGGGGGCCATGTGAAATAATCCAAGAAAATTCGGGATTTTTATTACAAATTCTTAACATTAAATTATTTTTATTATTATTAATTTTTTTTATTATTATTTTTTTTTAAATTATTTTTATCGATATATACGCATATGTAGAAAACTTAAGAAATTAAAGCGTTTTCGTTAGTAGGTTCATATTGCCCCCTACTGCACCGACATACCCTATCATATGTCAGATATAAATATTTTTCCATGTAAATGCATCGTCCTTCAACAACATCCCATAGTTTATACTCGGAAATATTCAACATGTAAGGTTGAAAAAACTTATAACTGAAAATCCAGCGATATCCCATGTTATTTGCATTTAAAAAATCTCGTACTTGCACGCACGTGTTAATGATAAGATAGAACATTTTTTTTTGCGCCAAAATTCATTTTTTCAAATGAAGAATCGATCTAGCGGGCGTGCTCCAAAATTTCGAAAAATGATGAAAATAAGGGACACCCTAAGGTCCATGGAGTAAGCTGCCATATTGCTCGAGGCCTCTGACGTCACGCGTCGCAGATCGTCTGCTGCGTGTCAGAGCAGCCTCGTGGCAGAGTACCGAGTCACCAGAGTACCGATACCCTTCCCCTCCCAGCTGTCGAGCGATCAGCTGTCAGTAGAGACTAGAAGCATCGGCTTCGAAATCCACTGACAGCCGAACCTCCAGCTGGTGGCAGTGCGGAAGGCTAGCCCCACTGAGTCTGTGATAATTGTCAACTGTACCTTTTATTTATTTCATCGTTATTAGTAATTAAATATCAGTAGAGTAGAGTCATTTGAGATATTATATTTAGAGTCATTTAATTTATTTCTTTTAGTTTAATTTTCCTTTTTCTTGTAATTAGCAATAAAACACAAAGTAGCGGTGACAAAGGCCGAAGCCAGATAGCAGGCTGTGCAAAATAATGCTATCTTTTTCTTTTTTTTCTTTTTAATTAATAAATACTTTTTCCAATCTATATTTCGTGTGTCAAGTGTTTTTATTTCATCGCCCTCACGAACTATCCCTCTACCACTAGCTAGTCGGAGCGAGAGGGAGAGAGAGAGAGAGAGGACTTCTCTCCGAAGTCTGGCGCCGAACAACATCGTCGCTGCTAGTCGGAGGAGGTAGAAGCGTTGGTACCTTATTTGTTAATAGAACGTAGTTCCCGTGGGTAAATACCCGAGCCTGCGGGAATCGCTGTTGCAATATACAGAGATGTTCTGTGGAAAGTGGTCAGTCTAATGGCGGCACAATTATTTTTTTTCGCGAATGACAACGCTGCCGCTCGATCACAGACAATCGATCTAACGATATTTTCTATGTCTGTGACTGATAATAGACGACGTAGCGGTAGCTGTCACGTCGTAGGTTATAATGAACTGACATATTACAATATTGTGTAATTAAATTGTAATATCGTTTATAATACGACGGTTTACGATACTATTTCATAAATAAGTAGTACTGAATTGTTAAATTAATTACAGATGTCAATATCTATTTATTTATAACATTAGGTTATAAATAACTGTCTTGGTGAAATTTACGCATCTCGGAGTAATAAAGTTAATTAGGCAAGAGCATACGAAATTGATTCTTTATGAATTCATTTTAGGTGTGAATTTCTGTTTATTTGCTACATTATTTACATCCGTGAATTTCTTCGATGACTGACTGACCTGTTGCATCTCTTCGACAAGTAGGGTTACGAACAAAGCGATGTGAATATCATTCAACGAGCAATATTTTACATGTCTTCTCAGCCTAATAAGTACGAAAATAGTCCTGCGTAAGTGATGTGTTAGTCCATCAATGCGTGTTCAAGTTTCATCGAGTGATAAATTAATTGAAATTATTGTTCTTATTGTAAATCTATTTGATTGTGTATTTGATTGCTGTGTAGAATAAAGCAAAAATTCATGACCACTTATTTATGAAATAGAACCGTTGTATTAGGAACGATATCACAATTTAATTACATAATATTGCATTTTATATTGCTCGATGAATGATATTCACATTGCTATGTTCGTAACCCTACTTGTCCAAGAGATGCAGTCAGATCAGTCAGTCACCGACGAAATACACGGATGTAAATAATGTAGCAAATAAACAGAAATTCACACCTAAAATGAATTCATAAAGAATCAATTTCGTATGCCATTGCCGAATTAACTTTATTACTCCGAGATGCGTAAATTTTACCAAGACAGTTATTTATAACCTAATGTTATAAATAAATAGAAATTGACATCTGTAATTAATTTAACAATTCAGTACTACTTATTTATGAAATAGTATCGTATACCGTCGTATTATAAACGATATTACAATTTAATTACACAATATTGTAATATGTCAGTTCATTATAACCTACGACGTGACAGCTACCGCTACGTCGTCTATTATCAGTCACAGACATAGAAAATATCGTTAGATCGATTGTCTGTGATCGAGCGGCAGCGTTGTCATTCGCGAAAAAAAATAATTGTGCCGCCATTAGACTGACCACTTTCCACAGAACATCTCTGTATATGAGGTATTCCATACCAACTCGACCAATGATTTTCCCTCACTATTTTTGATTTGGTTCATAATTTTTTCTACGGCTACGCCAACTCTAACACCCACTAATGAATTTTTTCAAATTTTTCTTTATGAACCGTTATTTATTCATGAATTTTCGGAAATTGAAACAGTGCGACACCTTCGATTTGTTTGAAAAAAATCTCAAAAATTCTGTTTTTCGAAGACGATTATTTTGACCCCCATTCGGAAGTGGAAACTCTTTTCCTTGCATTTATTTTGCTCATTTAAGAGAAAATTATTTCGTAAACGTGGTGGATAATGGCTCCCAGAATTTTTTCCAGAAACAATTGTATGACAGAATAAAATTTTCGGTACACTGAGAAAAAAACGTGGTTGATTCAAATAAAATTTGGTTGACTCAACTAAACCCGGCGGTTACGGGCGGGGAAACGCCGTTTCGGTTCCCTAACAACTTTTGTTCTGAAGTTTTAGACGGTTGAACATTGGCGTAACGAGGGTATTTGGACGGTGTAATTGCCGGAGATCATTCGTGTTTGCCGGTAGCTACATCGTCTTTAAACGGCACGTACAGCGAAAATGCGACGTTGGTCATACCAAATTTCCCGGGTTAGTCGACGGCAGGGCAACAGTTTTTAGAGCGGTAGTACACCGTAAAATGACGGTCAGACAACGGCCGCTAGTCCCCTTGAAACCCCATAATACGGTATCCAGAACAACCTGGTAAATACCGTTTAAATACCGTCTGAATACGGCGTACAAAAATGGCTAGAAAAATCCTGCAAAAAATGTTACGCGGGGTTATTGGTAATAGATTAGACTAAATTGAGTTTTGGTCTAGTGACAGTACGATTTATTTGCATACATGTCACATCATGTGTTAGTACAGGTACATCGCATTGCGTAATTGCTATATTATCACATTCATCAGTCTTACTCATAACGGCTTAACATGCGACTAGCATATCTTATATATCTTATACATTTTATATATCTTATACATCTTATACCAAGATGATTCCTTGAAAGTTCACAGTCAGTCACAGCCAATTCGACACTACCCGAGTTTTTCGTCTGTTTTTCGCAGGCTGGCCATCCCCTTTTTAATTTGAATTGTGAAAGGCCGTCAAATGATTTAAAATGAAAAAATAAATAAATAATCAAATAAATGTATGAGTAAATGAATGGATGGTTGGATGGATGGATGGGTGGGTGGATAGATGGGTGGGTGGATAGATGGATGGGTGGATGGATGGATGGTTGGATGAATGGATGGCTGGATGGATAACAGAATGAGTGAATGAATGAATGAATGAATGAAAGGATGGCCAGCCTGCGAAAAACAGACGAAAAACTCGGGTAGTGTCGAATTGGCTGTGACTGACTGTTAACTTTCAAGGAATCATCGCGGTATATCTTTTCTCACATGAAATAAATTTTATGAAAATATTTAAACATGGTTCGTTCAAACCACTTACATCTAAAGTCTCTTAAAAACTATATTGTTGATATTCTATTTGTAACCCTGAAAAGTCACTAGGACTTGTGGAAATCTTTTCAAGGAAACACATACAAATGGTACGTATAAATGCTATTATCACATTCAGCAGTCTCACTTATAAAGGCTTAAGGGCCGGGCAATCTTTTCTCACATGAAATAAATTTTATGAAAATATTTAAACATGGTTCGTTCAAACCACTTACATCTAAAGTCTCTTAAAAACTATATTGTTGATATTCTATTTGCAACCCTGAAACGTCACTACAACTTGTGGAAATCTTTTTAAGGAAACACGTACAAATGGAATATCAACTTGAAAACACTAATAGTATAGAATCCGGCTATATCTGACGACGCCGGCGTGGGTCACTCGCTACTCGGTTCTCGTAACTTGAGTTGATGACGCCGGTTTTTAAGCCAGTAACTCGCCCAAGTTTTGAGGTTGGCGTCGATGCTGTCTTCCTTCGACAGTACGTCAATTGGTCGAGTTTTTTGCAGCAATTTGCAAATTTCTGAAAATACACGTTCAATTAAAAAATGGAATACCAACGACGCTCGTCAACACCAACTCTGATACGCTTATACGAAAAGTGTCGTCTACTGTCAACCTGAATGTCATTATTTATATGAATCAGGTGTGTGATGCTTACGCTTTATTTTTACATAGTCTCTCCCCGGTATTTTAACTCGATCGACTGGCTCGCGATTTGCTGACTCCGTAGCTGAGCGTCTGCCAGCATGACCACCCACATACAGGTTGTTGATGCTATCTGACCACAAGACTTTCATTATCACGTTGGCCCTCTTGCGCGTACTTTTCGCAAGTAACGCTGTGGTGTAATCCTCGTACAAGCATGTTAGTCCTGGACACAACTCCACGTCCCCATTCTCGTCGGGTAAGAGCTCATCGCTCTCGCCCTCATCGACGTAGTTATTTCCTTTATCCTGCGACTCAGCGCGGCAGTGTATCACTCGCTCGTCTCCCAGGTTGGCGAGGTCATCGGCAGTCAGCATTTTCGTTTTTAAAACTATGAGGTCTGCATGGATCTTTGCTAGGAGGTCGACAACGGATTTCGCGAAATTTCCCGTGATTTTCGCGATGCCATTCAGGACGTCCTTTCTGAAGTTCGACATCTCGATCGAACTTTCTGAGATCACCTTCTTCGTAGTTTTGGGCTGAGCTGCGACAGCCTTCGGCGAGGACACATACGGATGGATACGAGACACCCGTCTCACATGCCCGGAGATCGGAGTAGAGGTACCTCCCGCCTCACGGTATGGAGAAGGTCTCGTCTCAGCATCGCCAAGCTGAAAGCACGTGAATGATCAATCAATTGTCTACACCAGGATCAATTCATTGGATTGTAATCGGATGGCATCAATTCGTCGTCAAGAAGAATGTGTTACTTACGCTGTAATACGTCAACGATCTAGGCATCATCCGCGTTTGTATTACGTCAGTTTCAGCATCCGATGGCGGCGGTGTACCTCCAGACGGTGCAGGATACTTGGTTAACTTCTGTAACAAATGCACAGCCACAATCCATATAATTGTCAAAGTGGGAGAACTGTAAGGACTATTATGCTCGGAACCCACCATCGCGGAAGCCAAACTTGGTGACGATTGCTGGTGGCAATCGCTCATCGAACTGTCCGCAGGAGCCACGCTAGCGCCTCCAACGCTGGAGGCGGACTGTAAACAAGTACCACGTTGTTACTCAAATCGACAGGAGTTCCAATTTCAAAACAACAGTAGATACTAACAGTGAAATGACGATACGCGAGATCCGCATCTTTCTCGGAAAGCTGTTGCGCTTTCGTCGACGCTTTCTGTTGTATCGAAAATTAAACATAAACAGAGTAGATATTAAAAAATTGTCAATATTAAATTGGATCATTGTATTTGTCGCATGGGGCGAAACAACTCGGCATCGCTACATGCACGAATGTATTAGTTGACAATGTTAGGATTTAGAGACATAATGGAATAGCTCACCCTGCGGGCAAGGGATTGCTTTTCTTCTTGACGAACCAGATGGTTTCGTTGCTCTGCTTTCGTCAGTCGAAGGTGCGGTGAGAAGGTCCGCCTTTTATTAACAGGGACCCTTCTCCCAGTGTCCGTCGTTTTTTCACGTAGGTCTTCAAGATTCCCTGTACATTCATGGAAATTAGATTAAACGTACGTTGCTATACATCAGTTTCGCTTCAAAGTAATACTGCAATACCCACCCACGGCTACAAGTTTTTGGATTCGTTTCTTCTGCGCTCCTTCCATGGCCAAGTATAACGGCTCGTCAGGATTATTCATACTGGAATCGCTCGGTAAAATCCATTTTTTTCCGACTTTTCTCCATAACGAACTTCTCTTTACAATTCGGTGGCCACCACCTTTTTCCACCACCAGGCAGTGCTGCTCCTTTTGTAGCTTTGACTGTAATGCAAATTGTTTATTTTTGTTAGGAAGAACAATTTATACACAGCACCCTGGTTTTCCCTTATTGCATCCCATGTAAAGTGCGGTTCATTGATTAGTAACATAACGTGAAGCTGCGGGGGAAATAACGAGTAAAATTTTAACGTAAATATCACGCGAATTGAAAATAATAAAACCCCACTTACGAAAAGTCATTGATTCAATTGTTACGAAAATTAATCTACATCCAAGGTATTTAAATTTCAAACATACGACCTACAAATTGATTACGTCCGTTAAGTCTGTAAATATTTTTCACAAGTGCATGTTATTCCATAGCGCATGCGCGAAGAGTCCACGCCGCGACATCAAGTGACCCGCTTCTACAGCCACGCTATTTTATATGATGTTTCAGATATAGAATAAAAATTTGAATCGTATTTGGATTTACATGCACGATTATACAGCACTACATCGAAAGACATATTTCACACGTAAAAACTTTTAGACACAACTCTCTTCGTCCGGCATTAGCAGTGCCGAGTCTGCCGTAAACGAGGTCTCGCCACGTGGCTTACACGCGACAAGAATAGAAGTGACGATTTGATAATTTTTACAAGTGCGATTATGTAGGAAAATTCATCCAGAACACGATAAATCGCGGTAATGTTTATAGTGCCAGAGAAAGAAATTAGTATGAAGCTGTTTTTATACCGTGTTAGTAGGAATATGTACATAAAACGATGAGCTATTACTTACCGGCGCCATGACGTCCAGGAAGAAGAAATGTCTGCCGTGCCACAGCCTTGTGGAATGTGGATCAACGAGGGAACGGTGAAACACGGACCTTTACCTTCTTCGACGACACTTTGGCTGCGTTCGTGACGTCACTCTCCGCATATACACCGTTGGACAAAACCCATCGACTCGCTATTTCACGTATGACTTTCGAGTTCGCTTTTACTTTCGCTATGCGAGTGGCTGCGATTTTATGTGTGGTGAACTATGTCGTGCGTTTCGAGTCACATATTATAAGAAATTAATAAGTAAAAAATAATGTAATAAAGTAACCTAGCGAAAATACAGAAGTCTGAATTTTGAGGTTAGTTTCGGCAACGTGTGACTGCTGTACAAAAAAAGGTAGCTGTGATATTGTTTGTTGCTGGTTTTCGCGCGTTCACCGCGTTCTTCGACACATGCTGTATTACAGTGAAGGAGACAAGCTCGATAAAAAAAAAGAAGAACTTTATGAGCAAAGGTAATCAATATTAATCCTGTATTTCATATATTCTTCCGAAATAACACCTCTTTTTAACGGTTCAAATCGGCTAAATCAATTTCATTTTCTACTCTGATGAATTGTGTAGCTCTCGGTTTTCATTTGCTTTAACCTCCAAAAAATGCATGAAATAGCTTCAGCTTCTCGTGTTAGAATATGCTGTTCTGAAAAACAAGCTTGCAAGGCTTGCATCGCATATACATACATACATACATAACTACTGTATCGCGTGTCGCCCATGCTATGGTGTTAGAACGGTTTTGTCGAATTATCGGGGAAAATAACGTAAACATGTTGTCTCGTGTATTTGCGGTGTTGTCAGATCTGTGTCTGTCTGGCCAGCTTGAAATCTGAATAGTTTGTACTTCAATTCTCACAATCACAAAAAATTACTTTTCGTAGTGGAAAGATTTTTAAGTTTGGTTTTCATCAAGGCGGTAAAAGGTTTTATTATTTGGTAATGTTATAGCAATGATAATTATCAATACGGCTGATTGCGTAGTACTTGACAACTGTAACGAAGATACGGCAACTTTAATATAGTCATTTTATGATGAAAAAAAATAACTAAATCGTTTAATGATATGATAACAATGTTCATCGATTATTATTATATCATTTTAGCGTCGTGAATTGTTTTTTTTTTTTTTTTGCAAAAAAGGAAGTTACCACCTCTGTGCGATAATTGAATGGAATAATATCGGTTCCTATTTACGACGTCGACATGGACCGAAGAGAACTTGATCGTCAAAGTCTGCGGAGGCGTAACAAGGAAAGGTTGAAGCGGTATCGAACGCTCTTCATGCGACCCGGTACACGTGCACGCATTCCGCGTAATTTGCTGCTCAGCGAAGTGAGTGTTGAACATTTTTATGTTTTAAGTCTGAGCTTCCGAACACCTTGATACTGGATCCTCGTTCTGTTTGTCGGAGGTTTTGAATAAGGGTCGGCGTTGTTTTGTTTAATAATAATGAGATTGAAGTTCGTAACGTTAACGCAACAAACTGATGTGACAAAGTTCTCACTTTCATGACTTAAATAGATAAAAAATAGCAAAATTCGTGCATCACTTCTCGGTTTGAGTAAAAACATCCCTCATACCTCGTCTATCTAGCAACTCTAACAACACTTGAGTCATAAAATAATAAATTTTTCTGAAAATTCTGTTACGTTAACGTTACGTACTTCAACTTCATTAATAATATTACGATGAATGTCATTTTTTTCGTGACGTTTTATTGACGAAACATATTAGAATGGAAGGATGAATTAATATTGCTTATGTATTGTGATGTTGTTATACATTCATATACATGAGAAATTAAATTTCCGAACACAATTTTCCATAGATGCATTGTAACTCGAATTCCGTATCTTCAATGTTTCAATTCAATAGTCCGCAACTCTTGCAATGAAATTGCCTTCATGAATGCTTGGTAACATTTTACAGGATACGTCATCTAGCCGCGATCTATCTGAAGATGATGCTCGCCAGCCGGACCTTGGCGAAGGCCTAGCGATTCGTGATAGATCTCTGTCAAGTGTCGGGAGCGCCATGGATGATTCCGATGCAGACATTCACGTTGCCGACGATGAGGCCGACAACAATGGTGACGATGATGGCAACGACGACGATGACGGGGGCGACGGGGACGATGATAATGATGATGGTGATGATGATTATAATGATGGAGACGACGACGACGATAATGGTGATGATGATGACGATGACGATGACGACGACGACGACGATGACGATGACGATGACGATGACGATGACGATGACGATGACGATGACGATGACGATGACGATGACGATGACGATGACGATGACGATGATCACGATGGAGGCGACGACGACGATGCACCCGATGTTCGTGGTCCTTTTCTAATCGCCGGTGACCAGGGTTTGGATGTGCCTTTGGAAGCGGATCTTGGAGTAACTGCAAAGGATCACCTGCTTGTTGTAATGTCGCTGGCCATAAGGCACAAGTTGTCTTACGAAGCGACACTGGACATCTTGCGATGGACGTCGAAATCGCACCTCGGGAACCGTCTACCTCAGACAAAAGATACGTTATGGAAAATATTGAGCCGAAACCTTGACAGCGTCAAAAAAAATTACTACTGCAAGCAATGTAGAGGACACTTCGGTGAGGAAGTGAACGAACCATGTGCCTGCTCCGCTTGCGGACCGGATGAGCCAAACACGCATTTGGGCCACTTCCTGCAACTCAGCATGGCGTCTCAATTGAAACAACTGTTGTCTGCCCCGAATGTAAGTAAACATCTCACATACAAATTGGATCGGCAAAAAGTAGACGTGAACGCGTTAGAGGATATCTACGACGGCGCGGCGTATAGGAAGCTTTGTTCGGAGGGAAACTTTCTGTCCGATCCAAACAACTTTTCTCTCACATTCAACACCGACGGCTGCCAAGTTTCCAATTCATCTCACACAAGCGCGTGGCCAATTTACGCTCAAATAAATGAGCTACCGCCGCACATGCGTAAGAAACACATGCTCCTCTGTGCCATTTACGTGGGCGGACAACATCCGTTGTTGAATAATTATCTTAGACCTTTCATATCCGAAGCACAGCAGTTGTACCATAACGGTATCATATGGGAAAGAACGCCAGGTGTTCGTGTCACGTCTAAATTCGTAGTTATTATAGGTTGCGTCGATGCTCCCGCGCGCGCCAATTTGACTCGTATGGTTCAGTACAACGGGAGGTACGGATGCTTGCATTGTTTTGCGCCGGGCGAAAACCTCGGGCCCGGGAAATTTGTCTATCCGATCACGCAAGCGTTTGGACCACCGAGACGTCATCAAGATGTACTTGCCGACATGAGAGAAGCTTTCCGCACGGATACAATTGTCCGCGGATTCAAGGGTGTTTCCTGTGTTACGGCGCTGCCGGATTTCGATGTGTGCGCCGGTATCGTGGTGGACAGCATGCACGCAATTTTCCTTGGCGTCGTTAAACAGCATACGCGATTGCTCCTGGAATCTGTCGGAGAACCCTATTATATCGGAAGTCCGAATCATATCCGTATGATAGATGAGCGGCTCCTGTCGATTAAACCGCCGTCTCGCAGGTCCAGGACTCCGCGGACTATCCTAACTTGGAGGAACTGGAAGGCGTCAGAATTCCGCAATTGGCTGGGATATGCGCCGGTGTGTCTCGAGGGTGTTGTACCTGTGAGATACATTAACCACATTGCTCTTCTCACTGAAGCGGTTCATATTCTGAATGGGGAATCCATAACACTTCGCCAGTTGGACCGTGCCGATACTTTGTTCGAAAATTATAGCCGACTTTTCCAGCAATTCTTTGGGGTTTCTAACATGTCATTCAATCAACATGTAATAACGCATATTACGTCGTGTGTTCGGAATTGGGGGCCGATATGGACGCATTCCGCGTTCGTTTACGAGGCGTGGAACAAGAAAATTCTGGACAGGATAACGAGTCCACACGCGCGGACATATCAAATAGCAGTCCGCTTCCTTATGGAAAAATTTATAATCGCGGCGGTCCACGCAAACGATATGTCGCCCGAGGCTCGTAACATCATTGTACGGATGATGGGGATCGTCCAAAACGGTGACGACGCTCCCGTCATCGCGGCCACGGGCAAGTCTGTACAACGGCGGCCGACGATCGACGAACTACGAATGTTGCGCGAACAGGGATACGATCCAGAGATATTGCATCGATATCGCTTCGTCAAATGTCACGGTGTTCGTTACCGAACTGAAGACGCCGTAGTAGGCAAGAAGTGCGATTCGGTTGTGTTCGTCGCTAACCGTTATTACGGTGTCATTTCAGATATCGTTGTGTTTCTTGACGACGGAACTGAGCGTCTTGCGTTCTTTGTCAACACTTTCAGACGTCTTTCTTACGCATTTAATACCCGGCATATCCTGAAAGTCCAAGAAAGTGGTAGAATCAAATGCGTCATGAATCTTGAGACCGTCCGTCCGGCGGTTCGGATTGCCGCAGATCCCGATTCTTGGTATGTCTACCCGCTTTCAAACTGTTGGGAGACGGATTGATCCGTGGCGACCCACGGGGGGGGGGGGGGGGGGAGGAGGGAGGAGGTGGTGAGGTAGTAGTGTAATACAATCTGTATTCCATACTCTTGTCTTCGCCCGCGCAAATTTTGCACGTTAGTTCTAGGAATTCCAGACGTGTTAATGGGCGAGGTGAACTATAACGTATCAATTGAACAAAAATATAAAGAGCATACGTCAACGTCTTTCCTCGATTGCTGCTTCAGCTACGTGATATAACTGATATATTCGGAACGCATATTTTTATATTTGTTTACAGCGAAATGTAGTGTATGAGATAAGCCATGGAATTTAAAAAAAAAACAGCGAAATGTAGACTTCAGAACGTGGGGTTGAATAAGATTTCTGAGAATTGACGAAACTCATAAATAATGTTGTTTATGATTGTCGTAACACCTTACGTGTGTATTGTTACGAATGTATATATTGTTACGAATCAAGAGACTCGGTAGAGTCTCGCGCCAAGTACATTGAAAAAAAAAATTTCAAGCGCGAGACTCAACGAGTCTATATACCCGAGAGGCAACTACCCTAACCTATACCGCGAATTAGTATCTTCGTTTTCTTTCACCTCACAATATACACGAATTGAAACTAATTTTATCCAAGATGTGGGCATGAAAAGCTTTCATTTGAGCCCTAAATCGATTAAATCGGTGTCCGGAGTGCTGAGATATAATTAATTACAGATTCTGATACCTCGTTTCCTCGTACAATGTTTCTCTTTAGTCTTCTTCAGACCAAGATTCTGCCAACTCAAACCATTCCCATGAAATCACATTTCGTCGCTAAACGCAGGACGTATGTTCTACGCTTATACACAGAACATACGTCCTTACGGATCTGGGAACAGACATAGAAGGGAAACTCCACACAAAAATTCAGACCAAGATTCATCCCATTAAAACCATTCCCATAAAATCACATCGCGTCGCTAAACGCAGGACGTATGTCCTATGCTCATACACAGAACATACGTCCTTACGCATCTGGGAACATGACATAGAAGGGATAAATCTACACAAAAGTTTTATAGAGTGGCGTGAGTACGATAGTCACGACGTAGTCGGCGCTAGTTCGCAAACAAAAATCGTCTGCAACACTAGCAGACGCGTGTTGTCATTTCATGTTTTTAAATCCAAATAAAGGAAATAAAATAAAGTACGAGCAATGATTGATATAAAATTTGAAGGTACGAAAACTAGTGAATACCCACTAAAAGCACCTCAGGTACGAAAACCTTATGCCAAGTACATTAATGTGATAGTCACCAACAAAAATGTTTCGATAGGTTAATTTTGAATCCTACGATATTGAGCTTTTGAGGTTATTTATGAATGCAATTATCGGAGGAAACGGTTTTTTGGGGTTTAATTATTTAGCAAGTTACCGCCTGAGGAAGTCTGATGATAGAAAATCAAGAGCAAATGTTGAAGTCGAAAAATATCAGGATATCATGATTTGATATAAGGAACGGCCAGGAGCCAGACCAATAAAGCCGAGTTCAAGCGTTGGATTGCAGCGAATTCCACTTCAAGCTCTATGTTAATTTCATCTCCAAAGGCCCGTCTGCTCAGACTCAAATTGTGAGTCGACGTTATACGTAGGATTCCGACGAGTTTTATGATCTATATCCTCTAGTCAAAACGAGACTGTAAGTCGACTTGTGTGTTAGACTCCGATAGGCTTTATTCTACACTCCACGTCAACGTAGTGCTTTGACCTTCGGTGGAGATAATTTTTAATCCATGTTTTACTAACAGCTTAGATTCTTTGTTCAGAGCGATCTCAAAGTCTGTATAAATATCTATGATTACATGTAAATTAATCGTACAAACTATATATTCATAATTTACTGTCAAATTTCAATACATAAATTTATTAGATTTTGGTATGCAACCTGTGTCTGTATGTTCAAGTCTCTTAAGCTTTCTTCAAATTCAGATTAGTGCTATCACGACAAATTGAATGAAAATACTTATTCGTTATGAAAGAAATGATCGATCGTCGCCCTCTTTGTCAGATGATAAAGATTCTCATCTATATTTATTTATTCGTTTTAGACTCGGCGTAATTTCATTTATGAATGTAACTATTGGAGAACATCTAGTCTTGCAATAATAGGCTCAATTCTAGGTATGTATTTCGATACCTTCGGTTCAGACCCGAAGTTGAAGTTGACGTTATGAGTACAGGACGCGTACATGTTCTTTTTGCAGAGGACCTAGCTGCATTGAAAAAAAAAAAAAAACTACCTAAGAATTGCAATACATATATCTAATATTTATATATGTCGTAGGCGTTTAGAAAAATCAGGCCGTTAGCTAAAAGCCTAGGCCCTTTGCTAAATGCCGGCCAATAGACGAATTCTTCATGTCAATGATGATATTCGTCTAAACGCCGGATTAAGTTAGGCTGTTGGCCTAACAGCCGGCCATAGGCCTAACGGCCCAGCGGACTTTAGGCTGTCAGAAAATGAACGTTGGTCCGAGGATAAACGTGTAATAAAATATCGTCATAGATGTTGAAACTTTGAAACTTCAATAAATCTTATATCCACATTTAACTACATTCTATTTATATAATTTAAAATATATTATAATATGTTATAAAATATTATAAATATGTTATAAATATGTTGTAAATATGTTATAAATACGTTATTGATATGTTAGTTAACTACATTCAATTGAATGTCAAATGAAATGAAGTACAAAATATATAATAAGAGGTAATGTACTTAATAAATACAATTTATTTGTTGCAACAAGGTGCACTCAAATGGCAACGTGAATTGCATAGTATTCCAGCTTTGAAACATGCACACCGTTTAGTTCGGCACTGATTTTTTGCTGGTTTACAGTTGCACTTCTTGTAACCTTGTCCTCCGCATAGTGACTGTTTGGCTGCAGCTTCTCTCAATGAAATCAGCGATTGTCTTGGTACTTCATCTATTGAAATTACGTCTGTCCCCGATTTCTTTATATCAGTTCTAGGGAACCAACCTTTTATCAAACCGGCTTGACTTCCGATCTGATAAACATCATTTTCCACACCTATTATAACACCGAAAATAGTCGGAAAATCTAATGGCCCTCGATCTACTGCTGGAACTGATAACGTTATTGATTCACCAACGTTTAAATCTGGAAACGTTTCCTTCGAAAATGAAATCATTTTCTCAGCTTCTACTTTTTGTCGTTTGAAACAGTCGTTACGATTTTCGATGAGACGTTTTCCTCTGGCACATAGCAAGCAAAAGATTTTTTCTTCGCCCTCTAGTTTACACAATTCAGCGCATTCAAAGTGCAGTCTCACACTACACCCACTACATAAACTGTCATTTTCATTGAAACTTCTATGACAAATTCCACACGTAAGTGTTACGTCTTCTAGAGTCTCAATATTTTGGAGAATATTGTATTCGTCAAGTGCCTGTTCTAAATCTTCCTCAGTGTCTAAAGTATTCAAAATCTCATCTGGAAGAGAAGTATTTTTCAAACCACATTTAATTGGTCCCAATACAGCTTCATATGGAGTCCTATTTATAACCCTGTGTCGAGAAGTGTTCTTTTGCCACTGGAATAGAAGTACAAAAGAGGATGGATTTTATGGATTAATTACAGTTGATCATGAACGTTGAAATAGTTATTATTTACCTGTACTTCGTAACACCCATGACTCCAATTCGTTGAGTTATGGTCGATCATCCATGCCCGCAACATGTTCTCCACATCAGCATTCGACCTCTCGACACTCCCTTGACTTTGTGGGTGTCGAGGACGTCCGTGAACAATTTTACAATGTGGCCACAAAGCTACCAGTTCATGCACAACTTTTGAAACGAACTCGCGACCGTTATCACTTTGCAAAATACTAGGAGCACCCCAAGTGAAAAAAATTTTGCTCAATTCATCTGCTACATTTACTGCATGTTTCGTCTTGAGTGGTCGCAGGTGCAGGAATTTCGTTGCGTGATCTTGGTAATTCATTAGAAAATTATATTCACCATCACGACACGATTGAAAATCAATCAAGTCCACTTGTCCTCTCATGTTGAATCCATCAGACTTGATTGGTTTAACAATAACACCGCATTTTGGAGCTACTCGTTTTCGATTGCACGTCATGCAACATGATGCAAATAAATTACACGCGAATTTAGGTATGCGCCATTTACTTCTAGCATAATAAAGCATTTTGTCTCTCCCTCCATGACCCGTTTGAACATGAGCTTCCAAAAGTTTGTCATACAAATCTTCAACTGGCACCATAAATATCAGAGGGTCAGTCGCTGCTTGTCGTTTCAAAATGATTCGCTCCTCATCTCCTATTTTCGCAATCTCGTATTTCTTTTCATAATGATAACGAGAGACACTTTTTCCACTGCACTTATCGTCAACTTCTTTCAGTGCATTGATGACACTTTGCTCCTGGTTTTTATTCCAAGCTGCTCTATTACTGCCGGGTTGTTGAGAGCGAAAGTCGGTTAATTTTCTTTCAAAATCCTCGCGATTTACAATACACTCCATGTTTATGTACCACAGCAGTAATACTAACGATCCGAAATTTTCAACACAAAAGTCGCGCTAAATGCTTCGATCGATTGTCAATCAAAACATTTACGTCCATCCGTAGATCAACGTTTATTTTCTAACAGCCTAAAGTCTGCTGGGCCGTTAGGCCTATGGCCGGCTATTAGGCCAACGGCCTGACTTAATTCGGCGGTTAGACGAATATCATCATTGACATGGAGAATTCGTCTATTGGCCGGCATTTAGCAAATGGCCTAGGCTTTTAGCTAACGGCCTGATTTTTCTAAACGCCTACGACATATATATTTAATCATGAGCTGCAACTATAACCCTGCGTGCAAGTAACTCCGCCATTGCCGGTCCCAAGCCCAGATGAGACAGGAGAAGGGCTGCGCGCTGGGTTACACGTTGCAGGCATACAGAATTATACCGGATTCTAACGAAACAATTCGTAGAACTTAATGAAAGAACACATGTTACGTCTGTCCACAGAAATTTAAGGCTTACAGAAAAGTATGAGCATACGTGTATATTATAACATTATTTTCATTCATTTAAATTATACTACCACATTTAACATTGCTGCTTTTTGAGGGATTCGGATGATATCAAATGCATCACCGTACATGCATTGAGATGTTCATAGGAACAATTGGCAGAATGCTGCCAACTAAGCAAGCCTCGCAAGCGAGGATATAGGAAAACCCAATCGAGCGAGCGTAGCGAGCGAGCACAATTATTGGGTAGTCAAGCAAAATTGTACAAAAAGTGGTGATATCAACCCCAAAAAGCACCCCTGGTGCAAAAACTTTTCGCCAAGTACATTAATGTGGTCACTACCCCCAAAAAAATTCACCAACAAAAATTCTTCCTCGACAACAGTGGTACTATAGAAATGTCTACTTACAAAAGAATTGAAATCAGATACAATTGCCAAGTACATGTCTTCTGTATAACAAAAGTTTACAACAGAAGAACAGAAAACTGAATAGTCTTGTATCGTTCACTCGCTACGCTCGCTCACTCGATCGGCTCTTGATAATTACAGGGAAAAAATCAGGAAAAAAAATTTAGGAAGTGGTACTTGGCGGGCCATTATAGCAATATGTATCAAACAAATGATACATAGACCTAAGTAAATACTCTTGCACTTACTCATAAATGGCCCGCAAGTACCACGTACTAAATTTTTTTTCCTGATTTTTTCCCTGTAATTATCAAGAGCCGATCGAGTGAGCGAGCGTAGCGAGTGAACGATACAAGACTATTCAGTTTTCTGTTCTTCTGTTGTAAACTTTTGTTATACAGAAGACATGTACTTGGCAATTGTATCTGATTTCAATTCTTTTGTAAGTAGACATTTCTATAGTACCACTTTTGTCGAGGAAGAATTTTTGTTGGTGAATTTTTTTGGGGGTAGTGACCACATTAATGTACTTGGCGAAAAGTTTTTGCACCAGGGGTGCTTTTTGGGGTTGAATGTATACTGTTACGAATGTACGATTGTTTTTTGAAATTGTAAAGGTCCGTTTATGAATATCTGTGCAATATGGTCTGTAAATTTAAACCTATTTTTGAATAAACATTGTTGTACCTTTTTAAGCCTTAAGACTTGCTGCTTACTACATGCCTGCCCGAAACCCTTTCCCGTATTAATTATATTTAGTCGATATGCCCGCGGGATATGTACGTATGAAAGAGGTGTCCGGAGTGCATAATAATGGATACGGTCAATAAGTGTGTCCTTTACCATGGTGGGTGTTTGGGGTACAGTCAGTGTAATTAAGTGTTTCTAGATAATAAGGTGATGTCAAAAAAAAAATCCTGTACCATGATCTCAATTGTGACATATTTTGATTTGGATAATTCAAGGAGCATGATACACGAAATCAATTTACACTGAAGGATTATTCGTGTCCGATAAACTTATTTCGTTGTTCTCTAATGGCCTTACGCACTCTGGCATAACCATTTTCCCCAAATGGTGTAATACGATATCATGAGATTACAGATTCTGTTGTGTAAAAACCACGACGTCGTTCCTCAATATCATTCTTTCCGCTGGGTTGCGGTACCGGCTGACGACCGTATGATAACCCGGTGACTACCCAGTAACAACGGTACTACGACCTCAAAAAAACTCCGCAGCGACTCTTAGAACACGTTGGATTACGGTGTACCAACCGTTGATATATAATTATTGGACGGTACATTTACCGACTAACAACGGTATTGTGATAGTACAAAAACGGTCGCATTTTCGCTAGTACGTGCCCTCTTCACCTGGTTATATTGCGTAGCATCGAAGGTAGATTTCGGGTATTTTTACCGAGTAAAAACTTGCGACCTTCGGAATACCGTACATAAGCCGATGGTCGACCGTCTAAAGTTTTCAAACAGAAGTTGCTAGGGTTGGTTCAACTGAAAATATATGAACTTCAAATTGCTCTTCACGATTGAACAAAACAAATATCCATTCAGAGCAACACTAAGTTAGTTGAATCAATTGAATATTTCATTCAATATATCAACTTGAAACATCAACTATGCAAATCATATATTGATTCAACTATACGAATGGCGGTGTAACTAAATATGCAATCAAAACAAACAATCACACACATGCTCTAAAAATAATGTACTCAAATTGATTGAAGATTTAATTGGAACAACTTTGAAACCAAGTACAATCGACACACGGATAATCAAAGCAAATAAACCAGTGTTCGAATCAAAAGTCGAACTAGTCATCTCCAGCAGACCGATATTGTCGTCAAGTAATCTAGTATAAAAAACGAAAATACCTTCAGTTGACTTAACAAAACATTCATTGCAACGGAATTGGTATTTTGTTAGGCTGACACAAAAGTAGTTGATTGGAATATTTCTTCAATCCGACAATCAAGATAATTTCTTGAAATTTATCAATGCAATCACGTAAATAATGATATTTTTTTCCGGCAATGCACCATGTATTTGATTTAACAAAATGTACTGATCCGAAACGCAATACGTTTTGTGTTTTGAAGTCGATGTTTAGTTGATATAACCAATCATTTTTTTATATCAATTAAATTTATGATGAATGCAATACTTAATCAATTCAAAGCAAGCACACTCATACAGTTGTTAAATATAAAGATTCGTCGTTTTCATTTAACCGCAGACATACTCAGATCAATTGAATATTACGTTCTCCTAAAAGAACATATATGTTCGGGAGTAATTAAACTCTTCACACATATTTCTTAATGTTTTCTTTATTATATACTTGAATTATAATTATATTTTATAATGGATAACAGTTTAGGTAATAATTCTGTGACCACGATAACTCGCCATCTTAGTCAAACTCTTTTCTTTTTTTTTACGCGAGCGGTTTTGTCATTGCTCTCTCATACAATATACTTCGTTTGTAATGAAAATGGTTTGTACCAATCGTTTTCGAAGTCCACCTGACTCCAAATACAATTGGAACATAGGTCTCATGTATGAAAGAAATATACCATGAATATATGTATTACAGCAGTATGTATTTATTATTATATAATATGTATCATTCAACACCACACAATATATGTACGTTTACGTAGTACGTTTTTTTCAACTTTACTCTACGTATAAAATGTTATAGATATAATGACATAATGTTAATTAACAAATGTTATAGATATAATAATAATAACTTTTGGTAATCTTTAAAATAGTAACTAATATATTAGGAACTTTGGTACATTCAGTCAACTGAATGGAATATAATGCACATAAAATGAGGAGACTAGTATACTGGAGAGACCGAGTCGAAGCAGGCACATCTACTGAGAATTGATGACATTTATTTCTTTTTATAAGATCAAAAAATGTCCTATAAACATATTTTAAATTTTGTTTTAAATTTGCAAGGAAAAGTTTTTTATGGAAAAAATTAAAATCTTTTTGGATAAAAAATATTCTCAAGAAAAAAATCGAATATATTTTCAGTCGAAGTGCCCCCTTTGCTCTGGTCACCCCTATTGACGTAGATTTTTCGCCCACAAGAATATCATTTAAAAAAAAAATAGCTAAGAAATTATATCACAGTATAAAAGTACTTAACATTGAAGAACTTCAATGGAATTTTACCTGTGTTGTATCAAACACATGGAACGTACATATTTCCATCTGTCATAATATGCGAGTTATATGGTTAATAATTAGATAATTGCTTTTGTGAGATACAGCCCCAAACTTTTGTTTCCGCAACCTCAAATGCATGCAAATGGTCCGAAAACCCTACCATACGTAGCTCATGATAAACGAAAAAAACCTCATTCACCTTGTCAAACAGCACATACTTAATTCTACCAAAATTGAGTAGAACACCGTCACTCTTAATGGTAATAACCATATCTGGACGATAGACTGTCCCGTTCAATTTGATCCATGATGTAGATGAATAATGTTTGTCAAGAGAAAGAAGATGTCGAAAATTATGATAATCTGCACTAGATTTTTTCAAATCCTTAGCCTCAACTGTAATGCCAAAGGCTAATTGTTCCTCAAATCCTCTTTGTGATATGAATCTATAATTCAATTGCAGTTGTTGCCTTAATGCCAATGTGAAGGCTGGATTTCGGCGAGAGCGAATCACTTTTGCGTTAGCTTTCAAGTCTTGATGCTTTCCTTCGAAACGAATAACACACACGTGTTTCCATGGGCCAACATTTTTCATTGCGCGCGGGTAATGAGTAAGGTAGTGATGTTTCGGCTTTAGCGGTTTTTCAAATAGTTCTAAGTAAAGAGCATGATGCTCTGATATCAATGTGGTGAGTAAATCACACGTTTCAGGAGTAAATGATTCGGCCCTTATAATACAAATAATTTCTCTCAAAATTATGTAGAGTTGCCACGCCTTGTTCTGTTTTGGGACAAGGTCACATGTTATCAATCCAAGATACTGTACAAAGCAAGTCATCTCAGATGCTGAATACAGCAACATTTTTTTTCGCAATGATTGTTTTTCAATTGGAGGGGGAATGTTCTTAACAATGTTGGCGCCAAAATCAAAGAATAGCAGTCTATTATTCAGTGTCTCAAGTGAGAAAAGCTCATCTACATATATGAGACTATACAGAGTGACCCAGAACTCGCGCACCACCTTGAACAGGCAGGTTCCTTATCAAATTTTGAGACGAAAGTTCCTTTACGAAAACTCTCTGAGGCCAACGGTTCTTGAGTTATTAAAAATCGCGATTGACTAATCAGAGCGTCTTTCTAGTCAACCGCTTGATAGTTTCAGCGTTCCAGGTCACCCGCTCCATAGTTTTTGGCCGTTCACGTTAACCGCTCCATAGTTTTAGCCGCCCAATTCATTCGCTCCATAGTTATCGGCCGTCTAAGTCAACCGCTCCATAGTTTTAGCGGTCCAGGTCATTCGCTCCATAGTTACGGTCGTAGAGAGACGCTCTGATTAGTCAATTGCGATTTTTAATATCTCTAGAACAGTTGGCCTCAGAGAGTTTTCGTAAAGGAACTTTCGTCTCAGAATTCGATAAGGAACCTGCCTGTTCCGGGTGGTGCGGGAGTTCTGAGTCACCCTGTATAGAATTTCTGGTACCTCAATGCGACTAAGTCCTTCATCAATATCATGTGTCGAGTCAAAAGCAACATTTTTAGTTGAATGAAAACTTTCAATATCATTGAAGATGCATTCCTCTTGAATACCATGTGTGCAGTTTGCGACATCTAGGTCATAATTAATTACTGAACGTAACAGTTCCGCATTTTCTGTCAATGGAATGCGTGACATTTTTTTTTCAGCAGTGCAAGCTCTACAAGAATAATTTGCATTGAAGCTTTTCGGAAGGCCAAGGAGGGTGTGGATTCCAAGGTTATCACCGGTGATCAATGCTAACGCGAAGTAAACTTGTGTTTCTGCGCCGTCGACATCTACAATTATACCATCACTTTCCAGTTCTTTGATCTGCTTGATAACGTTTTCGAATAGAATCTTGTTACCATATTTAGCGTGATCTTTTGTATTATGGAGTTGCACAAGGAAGATATTTTCGAGTTTACTGGAATATTCATGAGGAAGACAACCAATTGTGCAATACACAGCCCCTAATTTGTGCACACCTCGATGTGTCCCTAACGGATTATTGATTTCGAAATCATCAAAATTCAGTATTATGGGCAGCATGAATTTGCCAAGAAAGGACTGCTTTATACTTTGCCACAGCTCGCCTTGAAGGATAGACACAATTGCCTCACTTCTAGCAACGTCCTCAATATGCTCTCTAATTGAACTCAATACTCCCGGTAACTCTAAAAATTTTTTCAATACACCCTTTAAGGGTATTACTTGTTTAACAGCATTAATAACATGCATTTCTGTATGGCCTCTGACACGTTGTGGATTTATGGATGCTCCGATACTCATGGATACTGGTCGAATGAGACATTCTGAATTTTCAAAAAACTGCAACGATTTACGTTCGGTGTCAAAATTTTTGAAAGCGCGCTGGTATATATCGAACATATCATTGATCTCAGAGCAGGGTTCCAAACCTTCGGCAGCATTGCAATTTCGTCGAATAAGTTGAACACTGTTTTTGAAGTTTACCAAAATCGCGTATTGTGTCATTTATAAATTCTCATGTTAGCGAGGGGTTGGAATACAGTTTAGCTACGAAAATAGTAGCAGCTTCGGAAACTATTTTTTGGAATTCTGGTAATGAAACAGGATCTGCAATTGGGCTATCACAACTGCTCTGAAGCGTGGAGTAATCACTGTTATCAGAGTCATACGAATCATTAACGCATTCGAAAGTTTGAGGAAGATTTGCTACGTAAGCGGTTTTACTTTTTCCAATATTATTTGGTTTCGGAACCTCGTGGCTACATGGTTGCGTAGTCAAAGGGTGTTTTGTTTTCAAGTGTTGCCTATATGCATAAATGTTGCTGAAACTTCGAAAACAGTCAGCTTGTCCACAACGAATGGACGAATGCAAATTTGTGCTGTGTCTTAATTTGAAGTGTGCCGTTAGATGTGGTTCTGATGCAAATGCATACTGACATAATGGACACTGATACATAGTGATAAGACTATAGTTATACCCTCAGAGAAAGAATTCGTGTATAAAAATAATTTGATAAACACTTGAATTTACAGACTGAAATGAGTAAAAAAAAAATTAAATCATTACTGGTCCAAGTACTATTTATCTCGTCTAAGCAAAACTGATTTGTTTCCATAGAGTGCGTGATATTTGACAAACAAATTCTTTCTCTACGAATGAAAAGATTCCATGCCTAGCCACTTAGAGCGTTCAGGATTTCGAGTACATACGATATCCTCTTGTCATTTTTTGACGACACTTTGAACAGACCAAGCTGGATAAGGTACCAGATATGCTCACTCTCTGCCGGATATGACAGATGTAACGCATAGAATGCCTTGAAGCATGTATCTATAGCTACTCTCACCGATGGGACTTGATAAGTACTGTGTCGATGGAAACGTAGATCGATGAGATCGTGTCCAGACTTTGGCCAACTACGATGATGTAGGGTTGCACTGTTAATCCTATCTTCGACATACAGTTTACACGATCTTCTTAAATACGTGATACGTCTCCAGATATCTGCAAAAAAAGGTTCAAACTGTAATGAAATGACTGTCACAGTAGCAAACTTCGTAACCCTGTATTCACCACACATTTTTTTCCAGCAATAAATACAGAATCAGAGAAGTTTAATAGATATTATATTTCATCGGTCCAATATTCTATGTTCATGGTCAAAACTGTGCCCTACGAAGGTTTACTCTTTTTTCTTCTGATACGTAGGGTAGATGTACCGTTTGTGGCCACTTTAAGCAATTGAGCCCCCGGATCATAAAAGGGATCGCGCGGCCGAAAACAAATAGAAGTATTGTCACTTCTGAACATATGCCGATCGGAAAAAAAAAAAAAGTTCATGAATTAAAAAATAGTCACTACTTTTTAATTGACTTTTTTTTTTCTTTTTTCCCGATCGGCATATGTTCAAAAGTGACAATACTTCTATGTGATTTCGTCCGCGCGATCCCTTTCATGATCCGGGGGCTCAATTTCGTATCTTTTATCAAGAATTAAATTAACTTAGATAAAATATTTCATGACGAAATATGAATTAATAACATGATTAGTGTATCAATAATCGAATTATTAAAAGTCCAAACCTTTGAACCTTACTTATTATGAAAAATTAATAATATTTGATCTTACTTCCTGTTTCACCAGTAGTGGCCATAGATGCACTAGTAGTGGCCACTGGTTGCACCACTTTTGGCCATAGTAAGTAATTTTATTTTGTTGGAGTGAATTTTATTAATATTTACTCAATTAATTATCAATATATCAATTTATTTTTATTATAATTATACAAAATACAATAAAATTGTCACACATAGGGAAATATTAGTTATTTTTTAGTATTTTTTCGCGGTTTAACAGGTTTTTTTTCAGCTAATTGTTTTTTAGCTTTTTCCTCTAATTTTTCTTGTTTTGCTTTTTTCTGTTTTTCAATTCTCTCTTCTCTTTCAATTTTCTTAAGTTTTTTTTTTTCTTCTTTATCGGTTTTCTCTTTTTCTTTAGCTTCCATGATTTCTATCCATTTATCAGCTGTTATTACTGAAGGTAAATGTTCAACAGCACGTTTTCGCTTTAAAGACTGTTTTTTTTTAGGCCACACAATTATTTCATCCATAACTTCATCTAAGGACTTTTGACGCATCGTTAGAGTATTATAATTAGATACATTTTCTTTGTTAGCGGTAGAAACTGCATCAGGTTCGATTACTTCAATAATAACAGGTGATGATTGGATAACTTTATCACTGGAAAGAAGAACTGCTCTAACATCATTTGGATCTTTACTAATATCTAGGTGGATAGGAGGTTCAGGTAAAAGAGGTACTCCACAATCGGAATTTCGGTCAGGGCCCTGAGACTTTGAAGATTCCAATCGTTCTTCGACTAGAAGAGAGTAAAAAAATGTAATCAAATCAAAACATGATTCAAAAATTAATTAAACAACCGACGGATAAAAAACTACAAAAAAGATCAATATTGAGAAATTGTGTTTGAATTTTAGTTTTATTTAGTCGTAAAGATTACTCACATTCCTCAAGATTAGGCGTAAAAAACTCTGGAAACGAAAATTCAATGACATTGTTAGCATTGGAAGTGGAAGGAGAAGGATCTTCAGATGCTACAGGAAGACAAGATGAAGATGGCAATTCATTCTCTTCATGTGTATCATCTTCTACAGCCTTGACCCAAAGATCATACAAAACCTCATATTTGTCATCAACTTCCCAACCAATACCAGTAGCTCTTGCATTTTTAAAACGTTGTAAAACGTCAGCGTCAATTTTGCTTTCAACGTATTCCCGATGAGATAAAACTTTTACTGATTTTTGTGAATCGGATTCGTTAGATTCACTTTGAGTCTTTTTAGAATCTTTTATTTCAACGCATTTACTATAATCGACTGCGTTAGCATCAAATGGACATAAACCGCAAACTTTAAATCCACTCTTGATGACATCTATGAAATTTTCCTCATTAATAAGCTTTGATAAAAAAGCTGGAACGTTATGCTTTTGAAGATCAGTACCGTTGTTTTCTATGCGCCAATTACGAATTAAATTCTTCCATCTTTGTTTTAAAGGAAAGAAAAAAGATACGCCCAGTGGTTGTAAAATATGCGTCGAATGGGGCGGGAAACAACACAGGATGATCTGCTTTTCCTTACAGAACCTACTCAGATGGATAGACATGTGTTGAGAATTGTTACTCAACATTCCAGAATATTTCGTAAATAGGCTACTTGTAATAATTACTTGTAATAATTAAGCAAGGCGTGACCTGGAATGCGACAAAGCGCAGCGCATGCAGGTTACGCCAACTTACACGTAAGCATAATAACGTAATAAATTAGGCTAAGGACCGAGCCGCGCTTCAGTCTTGAGCAGATTCCAGAGAAGAAGCGAAGAGTATCATCTTCGAATACTCAGGCTCGAAGGGGGGCAAGTGCTCCAAAACCCATCTCTTGTAACTTATATTTATACTAAATAAAATCTACTTTTCGTTACTATCTTGCACTTAGAGTGATTCTTTAATCACCTCTGGGAACAACCCGATCAACTCCCGAATCCCTGAGTAACGGAGTTTTAATATTACAACACATGTGAGAAACATGACCATCTAAGAAAACAATCACAGGGAGTTCAATTCCACTTTTTTCAAGAAATTGTGAGGTTGCTCTTTGTCAGGAGGTAAGTTAATAAAAGGAGAATCACAGAATTAATGTACTTGGGAATTTATTATTCAAATATGGTCGTTACAGTTTCGAGGTTTACGCCGGACTGTCTTTCGGTTATCGTTACCTGTCTCATGGGGTAGGGATAAGTCGTTGAAGCGTCTTACTCACCCACACCCGATATTTATGTTCCACTATTACAACTCGGCTGTCCTGGCCATAGTACGCCTCGGACTATTATCTTAAATAACCAATTTGCCAATTAGGAGAAGACGGCTCCTGTATAACTCGACTTATCAAACGTATAAATTCTATTATTTTCGTCACATGTGCTAAAATAAAACGTAAGAATAAAACAAGATAATCTTTAGCCACGGAATTACAATTATACACTTATTCACACATGATGCAATCCCATGTGGTTCCATCCTTTTAGCAACAATCAGGTGTTTCAAATAAAAATTAGGTACATTAATAAGAGTTATTCATCACACTCTCGCGTATCGTTCGTTTCGAAAGCACACCAGGGTCGCATGTTTGCTGCTTCCCAGACCCCACAATAAGGTCGCTGAGTAGTTTGGTGATTTTCGACGTCAGCAATAACATATCTATCATTACGAAGTACGCGAGTAACACAATAGGGCCCTTTAAACCTAGGAATCAGTTTTTGCGGAGCACCGGGGGTGCTATCGAAATTACGAAGGACTACATAATCTCCGATTTCATACTTGTGGGATTCTTTTCTTTTCTTATTAAAATAATTTTCATTATATTTTTGCGATTTTACAATTTTCTCAGCCGCTTTAGCACGCATTTCATCGAAATCACGGGTATTGATCGCAACCGTCTCGTCCAAATAATCTTTTATTTCATCATGCATTTTTCCACGTTGATCAACCCCAACCAAAAGTTTCGCAGGTGTCTCACCTGTTGACTTGTGTACTGTATTATTCAATGCATACTCTACGTCTTTTAAAACTTTGTACCAGTACTTCCCTGAGTCATTATCGATTAATTTACCGAGCATTATTCCCAAAACGCGATTGATTCGCTCCACTTGGCCATTGGCCTTTGGGGAACCGGTGGCGATCAGTACCTGTTTGACATTACTCTCTTCGAGAAATTCGCGAAATTCAGCTGACGTGAAACAAGTGCCACGGTCAGAGACGATACACCTTGGGCGACTGTAATCTGCGAAGAATCGCCGAAGGGCATCGATAGCCTCCGCCGAGGACGTTGTTTTCGTCGCGTAAAGCTTAGTGAACTTGGTAAATGAATCTACCACAACAAAGATATGTTTTTTAACCAGGCGCGCCTTCTCTATTGGCCCACAGTGATCGATATGAATCGTACCGAAGGGCATATCTCCCTTCGGGATACTATGCAGAAATCCTTCGGCCTTTCCAGTCACCGGGTTATAAGCAATGCATTTCAAACAATCACGAACATAATTTTTAACCTTTTCATTCATCACTGGGAACCAATAGTTTGATCTAATTGCGTTACACGTTTTCTCTACTGACAAATGTCCTATCTCTTCGTGGTATTTTCGGATGACATGAATTATCATATTCTTGGGTACATAAAAAAGTAAGTTTCCTTTCTCTTTACGGAAGACTAAGCCATTCCGCATTTCATACAGATGGTGTTCAGATTTTTCCAGCGTTTCACGGATCTTAACAATTTCGGGATCTCGGCCCTGACTGAGAGAGAGATTGACCTCCAAAGGATTGTCTGTAACCACCAAAATTTCTGGTGCGCGACTTAGTGCATCGACATGCTGCATCCGGTTTCCTGATCGATGTTCGACCTCATAATCAAAGTTCTGGAGCTCGAGCGCCCACCGCGAGATCCTCGGATTTATTTCCTTTTTATCTAACGTCATTTTTAGAGAGTTACAATCAGTCACGATCTTGAATTTAACTCCTTGGAGATAAATACGGAATCTACGCAGTGCGTAAACAATTGCCAATGTTTCCAGCTCGAAGCTATGATATCGGCTCTCAATGTCTGTCGCGCGTTTTGAAAAGTAAAACACGGGGTGAAACTTCAGGTCAGCCTTCCTCTGCATTAAAACCGCGCCAAACCCATGGGAACTCGCGTCAGTATACAATTCTGTTTCGTCATGAGGACTATAAATTGACAGAATCGGAGAAGTGACCAGCTGCGATTTTAATAGCTCAAATGCTTTCGCCTGAGGCTCCCCGAACTGAAATGCTACATCCTTCTTAGTTAAATCGGTCAGAGGTTTTGCGACTACCGAAAACCCCTCAATGAATTTTCTAAAGTAAGAACACATACCCAAAAAGCGTCTTACGCCTCTCAAGTCGCTCGGGACCGGGAAATTCAAAATCGCGTTGGTACCATGTCTGTTTGGGCGTATACCCTCAGCACTAACGCGGTATCCTAAGTATTCAACTTCCGTAAACAGAAACACGCACTTATCGAGGCGGAGTTGAAGTTTACTACGTACAAGAGCTCCGAAAAGTTCATCTAACACCTTCAAGTGACGTTCAACCGTGGTAGTTGCTACCAATATATCATCAAGGTAAGCTACCACATCGCCTCTTCCGATGAATCTTTTGAGAACCTCATTCACCCACCTTTGAAACGCAGATGGTGCGCCCTTGAGCCCAAATGGCATACGCACATATTCATACTGTCCCATCGGCGTAACAAAAGCGGTGTACTTTACTGACTCTTCCGCGACGCGAACATGATGAAAGCCGTCTTTCAAATCCAATGCCGAAAAATATTTCTTACCATTCAAGACGTCTAATTGGTCCTCAATCAGCGGTAACGGGTAATTATCACGAAGCGTTAATTTGTTAAGGGTACGGTAATCGACGCACATACGTGTCTCACCGTTTTTTTTTTTAACGAGGACAATCGGTGATGCATACTCTGAATGGCTTGGCCTGATAATTTTCTTCTGTACTAACCCCTCAATTATTTCGCGAACTTTCTCTTTTTCGGTGTAAGCGAGTCTACGGGGCTGAAAATGGAAGGGCTGCGGATTGGTCAGTGTTAACTGTAACTCCGCGGAGACCTGCGGGTGTTCTGGGCGCTCGGGCTTCAAATATTTTTCCTCAAACAATTGTTTCAGCTGTTTTTGAACCTTAAATGAAACATCAGGATTTATTTTCAGTGAGTCTACCAGATTATCTTCCAACGCGATATCTATATTCATAATATCTCCAATGTGTTAAATAGTCTCGGTTTTCTCTCTCAGTACAAGGCCAAGTTTACCTAAATAATCTCTTCCCAAAACCACTGATGCATTCATTGTATAATCTGGGACAATAAGTAAACGCGCTTTCGACAACCGCCTGTTTGAACTGAAAATTACATCCATTTTGACTGTTCCCAAGATAACAAGACTACTACTATTAATCCCCGTGAATTTATTTTGAACATCATCTGCCGGGTCAATAAAATCGCTTGGAACATATTTAAGGTAGTTATTCACGTACAGTCCCACCAAACGTGGGTTTCAGACAAGATTTTGAATACTTCTCGATGGGGAAAAAATCTGAAAAAAATCGAGCATGTAGGAGATCCTCGGGAGAATGATTTTGCATAATAATAATTCAAGAAAGTTAATAACAAATTGATGGAAAAAAAAACTGTTCAAGAAATTAGCCGGTGACCCAACTTTTTTTTCAGGTGAAAATGATTTGTCAATTTTACTGAATACGTATGAATTTTTTGAGAATTTTGGTAATATTTTTGAAAATTGAGGTCTTGAAAGACGGCTTTCATCATGTTCGCGTCGCGGAAGAGTCAGTAAAGTACACCGCTTTTGTTACGCCGATGGGACAGTATGAATATGTGCGTATGCCATTTGGGCTCAAGGGCGCACCATCTGCGTTTCAAAGGTGGGTGAATGAGGTTCTCAAAGACTTCATCGGAAGAGGCGATGTGGTAGCTTACCTTGATGATATATTGGTAGCAACTACCACGGTTGAACGTCACTTGAAGGTGTTAGATGAACTTTTCGGAGCTCTTGTACGTAGTAAACTTCAACTCCGCCTCGATAAGTGCGTGTTTCTGTTTACGGAAGTTGTTGCCTCGGCCTCTGGAGCTACGTATAACCATGCCCCTGGTCTCTGCAAGGCTAAAACTATAGCCTTACTAACCCTAGCAATTCTTTTTGGGCATTCTGTGAGTTCTACGTCTAATTTGGAGATTATACTACTAATGTATCCCCTCCCTTTTTTTAAATCGTAAAATTTTTTGAGGAATATGGTGAGGGGTGAGGTAGGGGTTGGGGACGTGCTTCTCTTCTAGTCAATGTTCTATGAATAGCTTCAATCGGTTGGCGTGAACTTTGGTCTCCTTTCGACCCTTCCGGATGGTGTAGTTGACATCCGAATCTTTTTTCGTGATCTCGTATGGACCGACATACTTCGGCGTTAATTTCGCCGATCTTCCCCGCCGAACCGTCTCATCGAGCAGAAGGACCTTATCTCCCGGCTGGAATTTGGTTTCTACCGTCTTTTTGTCGTAGTATGTTTTCGCTTTACCCTTGGCAGCTTCCAGATTCTCTTTTGCTTTGAGATTAGCCGCCCTGAGTCTTTCGCGTAGTTCCTGAACGTAGTCGTCATACGCGTAAGTAAGTCTCGGTGCTTGCTTTATTGATGATGGTATCTCTGCTGGGTGCCCGAAAACAAGCTCGTACGGGGTGTACCCTGTTGCAGTGTGAGGGGTTGTGTTGTACGTAAACATAGCGTACGGCAGCCACTCGTCCCAGTTGCTCTGGTCCTCTTCGATATAATTCTTTAGATATTCCGCTAGTGTTCTATGTGATCGTTCCAGTGCTCCGTTAGATTCTGGATGGTATGCTGTTGTTTGAATTTTCTCGATTTTCAACAGCTTACACATATTTTTAAATACATTGCTTGAAAAATTGGTTCCCTGATCAGTAAGGATTACCTTGGGAGTTCCATATTCGCATATAATATTTTTTACGAATTCTCTAGCCACTGTGGAGGCTTCCTGGTCAGCTACTGGCATAGCTTTGCTGAATTTGGTTAAAGCATCTTGGAACGTGAGTACATACTTATTGCCTGAATGGGTTACAGTCAACGGCCCTACGATATCTAATGCACATTTTTCGAAGGCTTTCGAAGGAGTATCGGTGATTATCATGGGAGCTTTCAACTTTCTCTGCGTTTTATTTTTCTGACATTTTTCGCGTTTACCTATGTAGTCTTCTACTTCTTTGCGCATTTTCGGCCACCTGTGTTCCATTTTTATTCGTTCTAGTGTACGCGATACACCTTGGTGCCCGCCCGCCCATGGGTGCGTCGTGATATTCGTACAAGATCTTCTTCTTCTTGTCTTCCGTGTATTCCGGTTCCGATTCATCCTCTTCTTCTTTTCCTTCTTCTTCTTCTTCTTCTTCCTTTTCTTCTTCTTCTTCTTCTTCTTCTTTTTCTTCTTCTTCTTCGAATTCCTGGCTATTGCTGTAAATCCTATATATCCTACTGAGCGCGTCCGCGTTCGTATTAAGTTTTCCAGGTTTGTACATTACATCATACTCGTGTTCAGCGAGTTTTAATCTCATTCTCAGTAACCTTGATCCAGGATCCTCGATTTTGAAGATCCATTTGAGAGGGAGGTGATCCGTGATCACAGTGAAATGCGTGCCATATACGTATGGCCTGAACTGCCTAGTTCCGAAGACGATTGCTAACATTTCCCTCTCGGTTGTCGAGTAATTTCTCCCAGCTTTGTTAAGCGTTCGACTTGCGTATGCTATTGGTAAATCTTGCCCAATTGGTCCTTGAGAGAGGATTGCTCCGATTGCCTTGTCGGATGCATCTGTTGTTATTAAGAAAGGTTTCGTGAAATCCGGATACTTTAGAATGGGTGCCGTAACTAGCTTTGATTTTAACGTTTCAAATGCGCTCTCTTTTACCGTTGTCCACTCGAACTTGCGTCCCTTCTGCGTTAGTTGCGTTAACGGTCGTGCTAAACGCGAGAATCCTTCTATGAATCTCCTGTAATATCCTGCTAGCCCTAAAAATGACTGTACTTGTTTAACGTTTGTCGGGCTCTTAAATTTTTTCACGTCCGCAATTTTCGCGGGGTCAGGGAGAATTCCCTCCGACGTTATCACGTGCCCTAAATAACTAGTTTCCTTCCGAAGAAATCGACATTTGTCCGGCTGGAGAACGAGATTGCTCTCCTGCAATCGCTTTAGTACCTCGATGAGCCTATCGTTGTGCTCCTTCAGTGTTGCACCATGAATTACAATATCGTCTAAATAAACGTAGCATTTAGATGCTTGTAGTCCTGCTAAAACGGTATTCATCAACCGTTGGAATGTCGCTGGCGCATTCTTCAGCCCGAATGGCATTGAATTATACTCATAATGCCCATGCGCTGTTGAGAAAGCAGTTTTTTCCTTGTCTTCTTCAGCCATCGGAATCTGATGAAATCCCGAGGCGAGGTCTAATGTAGTAAAGTACTTCGCTTTTCCTAACTGATCCAATATTTCTGTAATATTTGGCAAGGGGTACGAATCCCCTACCGTGATCTCGTTCAATTTTCTGTAGTCGACGACTACTCTAAATTTCTGCTTCCCTGATGCGTCAGGTTTTTTCGGTACTACTAAAAGCGGTGCGTTCCACTGGCTACGACTCGGGCGTATTATGTTACTCTCTAACATAGCTTCTATTTGCTTGTTTATCTCCTGTTTCTGCGACTCAGGTAGACGGTATGGACGAACATTAATCGGCTTTCCCCCCTCCGTCAATGTAATAGAATGACTGGTCGCGTTAGTAACGCCTAACTTATCCCCTGGTAAATAGAAGATTTCGCTATAATTTTCGCATATCTCAAGTAGAGTATTTTTCTCTTCCTCATTGAGATGATCTGTACGTATCGTATCATGTAATAGCTTGATTCGTTGGTTTCCCGATTTGCCGGTTATTAAACGTATGTAGGCCGCCTCTTCGTCGCTTGTTTCGCTATTTTCTTCGCATAGCTCCTCCAATTCCACGGTCGGCGTCTCCAATATCACCTCGTGATCGTTCAGGTTTAAAATGTCTACTATGCATTCTTGGTTCGCCGGTTTAGTTAAGCAATTTCCTAGGTATACTCCGTCGGCGAGTTCCTTCTTCTCTACAATGCCAATGAACTTACTATTTGTTTTTGCACTGACCTTCCTTATTGTTCGCGGTGCTTACCTGATTTTCTCCGTTTGTAACGGTCGTAAGAGTTCGAAACGCTGCCCGTGTATGAAAAATGCTTGAGCGCTTTTACCTATCGCGGCTTTGTGATCCTCTATGAAATCTATTCCAATGATGCCGTCGGCATCTAGACTAAAATCGTCTCTTACCACAAAGAAAGGATGCTCAATACTTCTATCCTTTAATGGAATTGTTAATATGACTTTACAAAGTGCCTCGACAACGCCTTGTCCTATTCCTGATAAACTCGTAGTTTCTTCTAAAACTGGCAAATCATCTTCCAACATCCCTATTTTGATGATGCTGGCATCGGCACCAGAATCTACTAAGAGAGTCATCTTTTCCTTAGTGGTTCCGTTCGCCGCTAATTCTATCCTGTTCCGACTTGCTCTATTAGTGTTGGCAATGTTCATTGATTTGTACGATCCTGCATTCCTCGTGGATTGTTGGGATCCCTCATGCCCTGTGTTTTTGCTATATGAATTTTGGAAGTTACCCGTACTAGTTTTTTGGTTGTCGCCAGATCCGCTGCCGTGATTTCCTAATCGTCGTTCATCGCGGCGTAGTCTATCCCTACAGTCTTTGTATAGGTGACCTCTGCGTTTACAAAAGTTGCATACTAACTCTGCATGATGCACCGATCTACTCTGACCTGCTGTAGGTAACGATTGCTTGTATTTTACCTGGGTACAGTCCCGTGCGAAATGTCCTGTCTGATTACACTTCAGACACTTTACTGCTGACGTATTCCTATCGCCGGCCTGGTTCGTTCGGCGATTTATAGAATTTACGCCGTTTTGCGATTTTTCTTCCTCTTCCGCGCCTTTTATTGAAGCCGAAAGTTCCGAGTAATGGTAAGATTTCACGATCATTCTCAAGTTATAATGTAACCCGTTTTCAAAAATGGCAAGTGTTTGATATCTGAGTAGGTCTTCTATTCCTTTTCTTTCTGCTGCTATATTTGTCCTAGCTCCGCATGCTCTAATAAGATCCATCATAAGACGCGTAACCCTTTTTCCGAAATCATGCGCGTTTTCACCTGTTTTCTGTCTACTCGAAAATAATTCTACCAACAGTGCTGGCGTAGAGCTTTTAGCTCCGTACAATGCCAAAAGCTCAGCTTTTAGCTTTTCGAAAGAATCTATATCTTTATATCTAAGTTCCATGGCTGCTTCGCCCTGTATCTTCGTTTTCAGGACCAGTTCTAACACGTCTGGTCTTTGAATCGGATTTACTTTATCTTTCGCATACTCGATTGTTTGCAACAAATCGTCCACTTTACGAGGTTCGCTTCCGTCGAAAACATTGACCATCTGCCGTACCTCCTTCAATGACAAGTAGTCCGTCATCTTGGTTGCTGTGTGTTGCCTTGATTCTCTCTCGTCAGGAACCGATCCCGGAATGGTTTTTGTTTCCTGGGATGTTGCTTGGGGTTGGTCAGGAAAAAAGGAAGTGCCTGGTTTAGGCTTTGGAGAAGGAGTTGGCTGTCCCTTACTATTGCTTTTAATAAATGCTCGTAAGGTTGCCCTAATCTCCTCTACAGTGTTTGAATCACTGACTGCTAGCGCGTATCTTTCGCAAACTTGTAGGAGAACCTCTTTTCGAAGATCCTGTATCCACCCGGTTTGACCTTGCGCGACAAGTTCCTCAATCTTATTCCAAGTAGCAGACATCTACTCTAATCAGAAATTCTAATCCAAGCTTGATGAGCCTGAACTGACTCGTTATTTTGACGAAAAATATCTAAAATTCCTTATACTTCCTAAATACGATAATTTACTAATGCTCGCACGCTTCTAACTGGCAGTTAGCTCTCAATGACAATGTTTGCGGCTTAAATACTAGAACTGCGAGGATTTCAAATTGACTTACACAAAAATGACTATCTTCATCTCGCTTTTCCGCCTCTGCTGGGTTGTTGCTGACCCTCTGGTTCCTTTAGTGCTGCTGAACTGCTACGTCCTGCTGCTGCTGCTGCTGTAGGTACCTCGTGCTGGTTCCTTTGCCTTGGCCACGAATGCTGCGTGCTGTAGCTCTTTCCTTGCGACGTATTTTTCCACTAGGTTACAACGACTGCGTGTTGCACCTTTTAACTTTTCTCTTTTTACTTCATTTATTTTATTTTATTTTACTTCACTTTTCTACTTCTGTTTTAGCGTCAACTATCTTGCAAGCTCTGGTTTATCCGCTAGACCGCTGCCACCAATGTTGTAATATTAAAACTCCGTTACTCAGGGATTTGGGAGTTGATCGGGTTGTTCCCAGAGGTGATTAAATAATCACTCCAAGTGCAAGATAGCAACGAAAAGTAGATTTTATTTAGTATAAATATAAGTTACAAGAGATGGGTTTTGGAGCACTTGCCCCCTTTCGAGCCTGAGTATTCGAAGATGATACTCTTCGCTTCTTTTCTGGAATCTGCTCAAGACTGAAGCGCGGCTCGGTCCTTAGCCTAATTTATTACGTTATTATGCTTACGTGTAAGTTGGCGTAACCTGCATGCGCTGCGCTTTGTCGCATTCCAGGTCACGCCTTGCTTAATTATTACAAGTAATTATTACAAGTAGCCTATTTACGAAATATTCTGGAATGTTGAGTAACAATTCTCAACAGCAAGGAGCACCCTGAGTTAATGTTTGTTAAGGCGGATAAAGGTAACACCACTGTTGTGGTTCCTAGACCTCTGTATGCCAAAAAAATGAACGAACAACTTTCTGACACTAACACTTATAAGATTGTTAAGCATGATCCCACGCGCACTCTACAACAGTCAGTAAGTCAGTTGACTTCTAGTTGGGTAGCAAGGAAGTACATGAGCAAAGAGTTGAGATTTTCGATATCCAAGAGCGATTGCTTGCCACCTAGGGCTTATGGGCTACCTAAGATTCACAAGAAGGATACCCCCTTTAGGGTTATCGTGTCCTTTTTAAATAGTCCTACTTATCATCTAGCCAAACTACTCAGTAACTGGTTAAGTAAAAACATAACCCCTCCGCTCTCTCGGGTTAAGGACAGTTTCCGTTTTGTGGAGTTTATTAAAGATATGGAAATCCCTCCTGGCTTTGTGGTCGTCTCTTTGGATGTAGTCTCTCTCTTTACTAATGTACCTCTGGATCTAGCTATAGCTGCGGTCACCAAGCGTTGGTCGACGTTTAACAATAGTTTCCCCGTACCACAAGAGGAATTGATTAAGGCTCTTAACATCTGTTTTGAAGCTGCGGTTTTTAAATTTAATGACACTATTTATTCTCAGCAATTCGGTCTTCCAATGGGTTCTCCCTTGTCGCCTATCTTGTCCGATTTAGTGATGGATGATTTGGAGCAGACCTGCCTTGGTAACCTGGATTTCAATCCTCCTTTCTATGCCAGATATGTCGATGATATTATCACCGCTGTTCCTTTAGACAAGGTTGACTCGTTGCTCAATACTTTCAACAGCTTCCATCCTAGGCTTCAATTCACTATCGAACTGGAAGTTAACAACAGAATCAGTTTTTTAGATGTTCTTGTTATCAATGACAACCAAATCATCAAGACTGATTGGTTTCACAAACAAACTTGGTCAAAACGATACCTGAATTTCCATTCTCACCATCCTAGATCTTACAAGATAGGCACAATTTCCAACTTAGTTGACCGCGCCGTCAGATTATCCAACTGCGAGTTTCATAAAAAGAACCTGGATCTCATTTACGATGTTCTACGATCTAATGAATATCCTGCGTTACTGCTTAAAAAACACATCAATAAAAGATACAATTCGATTTTATGTTCTGACTCCAATAATAACGGTGGCAACCTATCAACTATTGATCAACAGAAAAAATTTGTGTCCATTCCTTACGTAGCAGGCCTTTTCGAATCTCTCAACAGGATCCTTAAAAAGTACAACTTGCAGTTCATTGGTAAAAACGACAATGATTTAAATGTAGTGTTTGATTCTGGCAAGGATTCTCTTCTCAGTGACAAGCGTTCCTGCGTCATATATAAAATTCCTTGTAAAGATTGTGATAAGGTGTATATTGGCCAAACTAGTCGACAGCTACACACTAGAATTAAGGAACATAAAAAGAACATTTATGAAACTGTAGATAGACATACTGCCTTAACCAAGCATGCCTGTGATAATGACCACCGTTTTGATTACAGTCAAACCCGTATATTGGACGAAGAACCGTTTTACTATAAGAGACTTTTGCTGGAAATGTGTAATATCGTAGGCCATAATAACTCGGTCAATTTGAGACAAGACGTTGAACATCTTAGTAACATTTATTCGATGGTCATTCCGAAACATAAGTAGTCCATTGTTCTAGTTAATTACTGCTAATTAGATACCTTCTTCATCTTTATTGTAACTAGGATTATGTTTAACCATTATCAACCTCTTATGTTCTTTTATCTATGCTCATCATAGATTGTCAGTTAGGGTTCTCTTCCTGCTTGTGGTTTGGGATGATAAGACGTGGTTTTTAAGAGCTCTGATTTGTGGTCAACTGGCTTCACCTGTTTTACTTTTTTACTCTGAAAATTTTTTACCTCTCTTACTTGTGTTTTAACTTTTGACTTTGTTACATTTTAACTTTTGACTCTTGATGGAGCGGTGGTTAATGAGGATAGCCATTGGCATCCAATTTTACATACTATGACCACTTTTCAACCTTCTTTTCTTCCTTCTTTAATTAAGGTATGTACTCTTTCTTGATAGCGACGTAGAGGTTATGTAGGTTGACAGGTGTCTGTCTTGCCTCGTCACACCTAGCTGCTCGCTGGTTTTTCTCCTTTAGCTTAGGTAGTCCTCACTGCATGGGAGTTTATATATCTATATTTTATGGTTTTTTTCTTTATACAGCGTGATTCCCTTTGCGCGCACCACCTGGTAAGGGCGGATTCCTTGTGAAATTCTAAGACTAATTTTCCTTTACCAAAAAGTCCTGGGACTAATGGTTCTCGGGCTACAGAAGGTCTTAGTTGACCAATCACAGAGCCTACAGCTGCTCAAGTTAGGGCCGGGTCAAAAGTAATAAAACTAGCAGTGCCCGTGGCGTGTGGATTTTCAGTGAAATAGAAATAAATGATTGAATCTAGTGACGAATTCTTTCACCATATGGCATTTAAGTTACAGGTAATAGTGAGTATTAACGACGTCGTCGCCGGGAGTTGTCTTCGCACAACATACGCTTTCGGTATCATTGACCAGGTCGACCGCTACGTAGTTTTCGTCCTCTAGGTCCACCGCACCGTAGTTTCCGTCCCCCAGGTCGACCGCTACGTAGTTTTCGTCCTCTAGGTCCACCGCACCGTAGTTTCCGTCCCCCAGGTCGACCGCTACGTAGTTTTCATCCTCTAGGTCCACCGCACCGTAGTTTCCGTCCTCCAGGACCACCGCACCGTAGTTTCTATCTCCCAGGTCGACCCCTACGTAGTTTTCGTCCTCTAGGTCCACCGCACCGTAGTTTCCGTCCCCCAGGTCGACCGCTACGTAGTTTTCATCCTCTAGGTCCACCGCACTGTAGTTTCCGTCCTCCAGGACCACCGCACCGTAGTTTCTATCTCCCAGGTCGACCGCTACGTAGTTTTCGTCCTCTAGGTCCACCGCACCGTAGTTTCCGTCCCCCAGGTCGACCGCTACGTAGTTTTCATCCTCTAGGTCCACCGCACCGTAGTTTCCGTCCTCCAGGTCGACCGCTACGTAGTTTTCATCATCTAGGTCCACCGCACCGTAGTTTCCGTCCTCCAGGTCGACCGCTACGTAGTTTTCATCCTCTAGGTCCACCGCACCGTAGTTTCCGTCCTCCAGGACCACCGCACCGTAGTTTCTATCTCCCAGGTCGATCGCTACGTAGTTTTCGTCCTGCAGGTCCAGCGCTACGTATTTTTCGTTCTCCAGTTCACCGCTTCTCCAGGACGGAAACTACCTAGCGGTCGACCTAGAAGACAAAAACTACGTAGCGGTGGTCCTGAAGGACGGAAACTACGGTGCGGTGGACCTAGATGACTCGAACTACATGGCGGTCGACCTGGAGGACTCAAACTACGTAGCGGCGGACCTAGAGGACGAAAACTACGTAGCGGTCGATCTGGGGAACGGAAACTACGGTGTGGTGGTCCTGGAGGACGGATACTACGGTGCGGTGGATCTAGAGGACGAAAACTACGTAGCGGTCGACCTGGGAGATAGAAGCTACGGTGCGGTGGTCCTGGAGGACGGAAACTACGGTGCGGTGGACCTAGAGGATAAAAACTACGTAGCGGTCGACCTGGGGGACGGAAACTACGGTGCGGTGGACCTAGAGGACGAAAACTACGTAGCGGTCGACCTGGTCAATGATACCGAAAGCGTATGTTGTGCGAAGACAACTTCCGGCGACGACGTCGTTAATACTCACTATCACCTGTAACTTAAATGCCATATGGTGAAAGAATTTGTCACTAGATTTAATCATTTATTTCTATTTCACTGAAAATCCACACGCCACGGGCACTGCTAGTTTTATTACTTTTGACCCGGCCCTAACTTGAGCAGCTGTAGGCTCTGTGATTGGTCGACTAAGACCTTCTGTAGCCCGAGAACCATTAGTCCCAGGACTTTTTGGTAGGGGAAAATTAGTCTTAGAATTTCACAAGGAATCCGCCCTTACCAGGTGGTGCGCGCAAAGGGAATCACGCTGTATATTCTGTTCAATTCACTGTTCTCACTACAGATAATGAAATAAAATAAGTTTGTCTGAAGAGGGCCCCCACTCGGGCCGAAACGTCATATAATAATATTGACTCTCATCAATGACCTTCATTAGGCTCTGTGATTGGTCGACTAAGACCTTCTGTAGCCCGAGAACCATTAGTCCCAGGACTTTTTGGTAGGAGAAAATTAGTCTTAGAATTTCACAAGGAATCCGCCCTTACCAGGTGGTGCGCGCAAAGGGAATCACGCTGTATATTCTGTTCAATTCACTGTTCTCACTACAGATAATGAAATAAAATAAGTTTGTCTGAAGAGGGCCCCCACTCGGGCCGAAACGTCATATAATAATATTGACTCTCATCAATGACCTTCATTTCCAAGAATTCTCCAATTCACACACACCTGAGGTCAAGAAAACATTTCAATTCTTTAAATTCTACTGCAAGGAGCTCTACATATTTAGTAGAAGAGATATGTGATGTAGATTTCAGTTTAGTGCCTGTATTCCTATTTATGGTAATGTATATTTACATTGCAGTTATGAAACTGAAAAACCGGATTTGGACTTTCATTTTCAATATTCACAGTTGAATCTGAAACTATGTCAACAGTCTCCAATTTTGTTGCGATGACGTTCGTTTGTTTAATTCTTTTTATCGGCGATGCTTCTGGTTCTGTTACTATTGACGATGCTGTTGCGATTGACAATGCCGTTGATGTTGACGGTGCCGTTGATGATAACGGGGATGTGGATTTTGACGGTGCCGTTGAGATTGACGGAGCCATTGATATTGAGGACGTAATCATGTGTCCTATCTTTCGTTTATTATTGACCGAATCCTCGACATACCCCTCGGCAACTGTGCTACTCTTCCAGCCACCATGACGTTTCAGGGTAATCAAATCAGCTCCAGAATCAGCAAGGAGCGTAGCTGATGTCCTCCGGAAACTATGGCCCGTATACAGATTGGGCTCTGGCAAGTTCAGGTATTCAGCAATTTGTTTCGGCATCGCACCAAACTTGTTTTTGCCTATCACTTGGTGGGTACATTTGCCATTCTGATAATTTAAAAAATATCTGTCAGCTGATACATTCAGTGGTCGCAGAGACTCGTAGTTCTTGACAATCTTGCAAAACTCGTCCTCTATTGTGAAGGTTCGTGGAATTTTGGTCTTAGTGTCAGGGATTTTGACAAGAAGAATGTCCCCTTGATGTTGAACGTTGTTCACTTTTAAATTCGCCAATTCTTCCCTCCGGCAAGCACCACAGATCCCAAAGATCAGAGCCACCTGTACAAGAAAGTCAGAATTGATGCCAAAGATCAGAATAATCTGGACAGAATATTGTTAGTGAAAAAGATTTCTTTTACAGAAACAAATTGGTATTTTTATTTTAATAAAATTACCTTGGTTGCAAGATATTTATTTTCAGGGGCTTCTTTCAGAAATTGTTCGATTTCCTGCGATGACAGGACCTTAGATTTTTTGCCTTTGTACCCGTCTGATTGTCTCTTCAGGAAAGCTGTCAGTTGTTTGAATTGACTAATGTCGATCCCTTCTTTCTGTCCTATCGTACTTTTGAGCATCGACCACGTTGACCATAGAGTGGGTGGCTTCCATTTTTCCGATAATTGCTTGAAATAAGCTTTTACAACATTCTCCGACGTAAGTTTGATATTTTTTGACACTTGCCACTTTTTGTAGGTTATGTACGCTGCCTCGTATTTTCTACGTGATTTAGATGGCAACAATTCACTATTCACGTTTTCTGCGATTTCCCGAATTTCAGGCGGCGTGCAACAAACTTCGTCGTCACTTTCCTCGGAGTGTTTTTCTTCATTATTGTTATTCATTTTGTGTTGTTATTAACGTTTACTGATTTTCCTACTTTTCCATGACACGGACTGATTTATCGAGATGACACCGACTACTAGTTCGTATTTGTCACGTAAAGAGGCGTGACATTCGCTTCGATCTAATTTCATTGCGCCCGGTAGAGCCAGGCGCAAAGTCCTATGTCCGCCCGCTCGCGAAGTGCGCATGTGCCAGCATCGCCGGACTAGAAAGCGCCATATTGCGCCTGCTTCGCATGCATGAAATGACGCGTTTTCAAGAGGGGTCGGACGAAAAAATTGTTAATGGTCAAACAGATTTAGTTGTAGAAGTTGTTGTTTCATTCATACCACTTAGAAAAATGTTCAAAATATTCTTTCAAATTCCTGGGATGCGATTCTGGGTTGCTGGCGCTACTTAGCGCCTGGCGCTACTTATCGCCAACATGACCTCCCCTCAAACATACGATATTTTTTCGCCGGTTGCTAGGTAGCGACATCACAATATTTAGCGCGAAGCCTGTTCCGAGGCTTGTCGCTGCTTCGGCCAATGAGAACGCTTTATTTAAAACTCATTTGTACGTGTGAGTTGTGACTCTATCTAAATTGCCGTATTCTGTGTACGGTTTCGTACGTTTTCGAATAATTTGGCGCGTCCTTTTTTGGAACACGCCAACAATTTTAAAGATCTCAAATGATTGATGATCATAAAGATTGGGTAAGTATAGATTTATTATTATAAATGAATGTTCTTTCTATCGTTGCGTACTTCTAAATTATATTCACATCTTCATGGGTAAATATATATTGTTTATTAATTAGATAAAGTGTCTCATAAACCAAAAATAAACTCTTCTTTTACCCACGACCTCAAACCGTAATTTTACATCACATAATAACTCTCTATGAAGCGGCACCCCTTACATTTTTGATCATAGAACCAATCACGCATGTTTCTGAAATTTGAAAATATTAATACAAATCTATGAAGTATAAGAACATTAACAAACTTAAATTAAAATAATTATTTCTGCCTTTAAATTATACAAATAAGATCATGCACTACATCATAGGTGTATGTTGTTTTCACGTTATACTGAAAATTTTTGCTACTGATTAATACTTATTCATAGTTGAATAATATAACGACACTGCTATTTACATATGAACCGGTACAGTTATTCAGTCACTGACCATAGCTTCAATACACGTAAGGCTCAAAAGTTGACAATTTATGAAATATATTATTATGCATTACAGTGTTTCAAATATCGACAAACGTTAGCCTTTGCTGTAATAAACTAATCTTATCAAAGGCGTAGCTAAACTCTCACCGGTGCCTCAATCAAGTTTTTCTCACTTATTCAACTTTAACAACGTTAAGAGTATTTTTTACGATTAACACACACAATTTATAGAAGCAAGAGTCTAGTTCTAGCCTCTATATGTCGACATCGTTGAGATTATTGGAAAAAAAAAAAATTAAAAATATTTATGCATGAATTAAAAATCCTAAACATTTATTTGCACTACTCACATTTGTCAGACCTCCCGGAAACGCATTTGGATCAAAACTGCTAGAGGTGTTTACTTGGGCCATAAGAAGTGACCAATCATGTTCCATTCAATTTAATAGGCTTTCATTCTCTTGGCGAGTCACAAGTTATAGTATTATTCAGTGGTAGCTGAATCTTTGAAGAGACTACAATATATTTCACTTCTGCTCAAAAATTGGTCATGTTTGTTCGAATATACTATCGTCTAATCAAATGTGAGTTAGCTTGCTGAAAATCAAATATTTTACAGACATATAAAGATGAAACTCCAATATTGCTATGAAGTCCTCACGTATACATATGTGTGCATTAGGGTGGTCGTTAAAAAAAAAGTTATCTTGGATGGCCTTCAATCGACTCCAAATGTGAAAAAAATAATTCTCTAATTTTTTCAGATTTTTATTTTGACTCCCTATGGACCCTATTTTCACATGAACTTTCTACAATTCGTAAAAATACTAATTTGAGTTGGGTCTAATTTAAATCAGCGAGATTGCATCGGATACGTTTTATTGTTATATATTACACATAGTTCGAGTAAAAAAATTGAAATTATTATTCTACATATTTAAATATATCGATCAATTCATTATTTTCTATTGATTTTTCTTTCGTTAAAGATATAATTTTTCATTTTTTAATACAGCTCATTTTCTTGTATTGGTAAAATTGATGTTACATCGGGCCTCCGTTTCAGGTATTTCATGTGAGTGCTTGATATTTCAATGCCACAGTTCTGCAGCTGATTCTGTCATCAATTTTTGGTGTAATAGTTTGAAATCCTTGCGAAAAAAAAAAAATTGAAACCATCGCCAGAGATTCTATCAACGTGTATTATGTTGTACTTGATTTGATATTATTTTATTCAAATCTAGGCTCCTTGTAGCGCCAAGCTTGAATAGTTATATAACTAAAAAAAATTGGATAGAAAATATGCAACTGAATTAAAACACCCATGACTCGTATGAAATAACCCATATACGATTTTTGACTATGTTTTACGGAAATATAAATATTATCGTTCATTATTCGATTCAAGTTTGTAGATTAGATTTTGAATCTAAAAATTACTGAAATTAGGATTTTTACGAATCAAATACAGTTCATGTGAAAATAGGGCCCATAGGGAGTCAAAATAAAAATCTGAAAAAATTAGAGAATTATTTTTTTCACATTTGGAGTCGATTGAAGGCCATCCAAGATAACTTTTTTTTTAACGACCACCCTAGTGTGCATAGACTCACCTCAATGTTTATTTATATAATTTATTCAAACAGCACGTGGTGCACTGAGAGCCGACCCATGCACCTACAAGGAGACGATGTATCTTCAATAATTACTCATACACTAATCTTACGATAATGACAAGTCTTATACATATTTGATGTTGAAATAGCGAATGAAGTTTTATATTATAACAAATTAGAACGTTATTTCACCGTCAATACTATGGCACGCCGTTTTACTTTTTAATAGCTCAAAAAAATATAGTCGAGTGTATTTTATAGATCATAGAAATTATTGGAACTAATCCTACCTACATAATGCGATTTAGGTGGATCAAAATGTTGTTAGTGTATAGGTTTGATATAGAATTTTTATTGTCTCGTGGGATCATTTTAAATCATTGAATTATTATTATGTCACAACATAGCTTTAATCAATCAAATTATTATTATGTCACGGCATAATTTAAATTTCTCCGATTATTATGATGCCGTGACATCATATTAATTCCAAATTATTATTATGCCACGCCATAAAAATAATTCGCTGAAATCAAGTTATGTCTCAGGATAATACTAATCCTGAATAACTAATCTGCATTAATATTATGTTGCAACATAATTTTATATCATTCAATTATTATTATGTCGCGACATAATTTTATATCATTTAATTATTATTATGTCGCGACATAATTTTATATCATTTAATTATTATTATGTCGCGACATAATTTTAATTCATTTAATTATTACCATTATTAATATATCGCGACGTAATTTGAAGTCGTCGATTTTCGATGTATTCGATTCCGATTCAAAAGTTACTAGATCGTGGCAACACTAATCGTGAGTAACAAAAATAGGCGCGAGAGGGCACCGTTGATGCTCGTATCGTATAATTCACACGCGTGTTTCACACAACATACAAAAGTATAACCGTCCTACTTAAAGGAAAAGAAGAAAAAAAAAACCTAAAAAAGTCGTTGCATCGGCCGTTCTTGTGACAACCAGGTAAGATAATTTACTGTTATCATCTTTATTCTTCACTAACAAACAGTTCAAATGAATTTAAGCCATTATCATCATTCCGACGGCTCCGCAAAATAACCGGCTATCCTAGGAATCGCTTGAAAAAGTGGCTATCTCGGGGTTCATTTCAGAATTATCGTACAATCCTGTGCATTTAACATAGAGGTATTTGGCGGGCCTTTTGTATAAAAGTACGAGGTACATAACAGCATAAAATAGTGGCCCGCCAAGTACCACGTACTCCAAATTTTTTTTTTTTTTTTAGTCTTCATTTTTTTTTTTTATGTTGTCTGTTTATCTCTTTACACCAAAAAGATTCGAGACCCTTATACATCGATGAGATTGTTGTTGTCATCGGTTGAGAAATTTTTGCTCATCATTTATCACTGTTTTCAGTATCATGGAAGAACGGGTGAATGTACAAGTTTCGAGAACTCTTTGTCGAGTCCGAAGAGTAATTGCAGAGGGTGTAAGATCCTATGAATCAACCGGAAATATTGACCATAGCTCGCTGTGTGAAGCTAGGCAAAATTTACAAAGAATATCGACAGAAATATCAGTTGCTACTTATAATCAACTGCTAGACGGAATCGAAGCTCTTCGTCTCATGATAAATTATAGGAAACAATCGAGGGCCTATGTGGCTCCTAGAGTCAATTTGGATGGTCAGTTTACTTATCACACATATACATTAGGGTGGGTCCAAAAAAAAAAGTTTCTTCCTCATCATCTCAAAAGTTTCTTTTAGGTATAAAACAAATTCTCCTGAAAGCGCAGCTCGATATCTCAACTCTACACGACGCTCAACGATTTTCCGTTTTCCCGTATGAATAACACATGAAGAATTTATTTTTTCGTTTTTTCTGCATAAAACTCCGGAAAATTTTTTTATTCCAATTTCGATGCATACCGGATGATTCCTCGCTTACATCTCAGTAATGTGGGTAGCAGACCGTCAGTTGTTAGAGTTGTATATCTATAGATATACAAAAAGGTTTCATAAGGTTTTCTTTTAATCTTAACAGGTAAAAAGTTATCAGGCTTTGAACAAAAGCCCTTGCAGCTCAATTAAATTTAACCAGATGTAATTTCGCAACGATTATCAAATTTCTTCTTTGCTTTTTTTTCTTCTTATTGTGGAGGATTAAATTTCCTACGAAAATACGTGCATCAAAATTGGAATAAAATTTTTTTTCTGAGTTTTACGTGAAAAAAACAAAAAATCTTTTTTTTAAGTGTTATTTATAAATGGAAAACAGCAAATTGTTGAGCGTCTCGTAGAGTTGAGATATCGAGCTGCGCTTTTAGGAGGATTTGTTCTATACCTGAAAGAAACTTTTGAGATGATAGGACTTGAAAACAAAATGTTTTTTTTGGACCACCCTAATATACATATGGGGTATTCTCGCTCATCTGGGACACTTTTCTGCGCATGGGTCACCGATTTTAGTGACACGCGAGATTTTGGTTCTTGGCCAATCCCTGACAACAAATCCAGAGTCCAAAAATTGAAAAATAGAAAATTGAAAAAAAAAAAAATTGAAAACAAAAAAAAAATTTCTTTCTTCAAATTAATAATAATTAATAATAATTTATTTATAAAAAAGAAAGATCCAAGATTTGCCGTTGGAGCGGGAGGGAATATACATTCGGTTTCGTTGGATATTCGGTACTCACGGTCGAAACACGTGATTTCCCCCCCTCCCGACAAGCATGAAAGAAGGCTCATTTCATGCCCGTGTTATGAAAAAATATTCTGTCGAAAATCTTGGATCTCACGGCGTGAAAGGTGGGAGTTTTCTGATTCTAGAGCACTGGTTGAAAATCTTTTTTGGACCCCCTGAACCAAAGATATGTACGTTAATGAGGTAGTGCGGCGCGCTCGAAACTGATTTTTTCATATTTTGCAAATCTAATAACTTCGCAACCAGTTGAAATCGGGGGGGGGGGGGGGGGGGGGTATAACTCTGGATTTATTGTAAGGGATTGGCCAAGAACCAAAATCTCGCGTAGCACTAAAATCGGTGACCCATGCGCAGAAAAGCTCAACAGGTATCACATCGAATCGAATTGAATCAGCCTTAATCGACCTTCAATCGAAATTATGTGATCATTCGACAATGAATTAATATTTTCAATGAACTAGCTGAGTTTTTCGGTATTGGACTATATCCTTTGTTGTTCGGTGTCTGCTGATACAGGATTGATGAGCAATCAAACTATTCAGTTTTGATTTGGTGTAATGCGCAATGACCTTTATACAACGTGTTTTCCCTTTTCAAAGTGCAAATATGCCAAATAAATAGACACAACAATCAAAATTCATTCATTACGTTTATCAAGAATATAATTAATGCATTGTTCACTGGGAATATTCGACAATTTTTTAATGAAAAGATCATCTTTGATATGATAAGTTTTTTCGAAGAATTGTGCAATCAGTTAACTAATCTATTCAATCGGTTGCATTTTCTGGAGAATTTTGAGGGGATATGGTACTCTCGCCGGGGTTGAGAAACGTGAATCCTACTTTCTCGGAAGCTACAGAACCGATTTTGACGAAACTTAGCTTAAGCACTAGGCGCTGGCGGTATCTAGTGTCTAAACTTAGTTTCGTCAAAATCGCTTGTGTCGTTACGAGAAAGTACTATCCACGTTTTTGAGCCACGGCGAAAGTTCCATATCCCCGTAAGATTCAAATATGAAGCCTAAATCTGAGGTTTCTATCTTTGAGTGTCATGTTTCAATTTTTATGATGATTTTACATGGTTTTCGCTGAAATTTACCTATATCACTACTGATGCATGTAATTCAAATAGCAGGCAAAGGTCATCCTACCGTTCAGATCGACGAAGGTCAGTTGAAATTGCTGTATAACGAAGGATGTACTGCGACTAACATGGCACAAAATTTGGGATGTTCAAAACAAACTATTTATAAAAATCTGTACAAATCAAATATGCCTATGCGTGCACGATACGCTCGCATTTCTGATGAAGAGTTGAGATCAGAGATCCGGAAAATCCATCAAGAACATCCAAATGCTGGACAGACGGTAGTATTCATAATCTTAAAAGCGATATTGTACACATAATACTGATTTATACGTGTGATTGCAGATGATGCAAGCATATTTGAAGGCGTCCGGCATTCACGTACAAAGACATAGAATGAGAGAAGCTTTGAATGAAATTGATCCTATAGGAACTGCAAGCAGATGGAGTAAGTCTATTAAAAGAAGGACCTACAAGGTAGCAACACCAAACGCTCTATGGCACATGGATGCACATCTGAAGCTTTCTAGGTAGAAATTAGTATTGTATTCCAATAGCAAGCAGAGATGGGCATCGTCTAACCACTTTTCCGAATCATTGTTCCATTATTCTTCCAATATCTTCTATGATAATCATTATTTTGGCATCATCGTTTCATGAATCTGTAGCCCATTGTTCCACCTTTTGATATTAAATGGAGGAAAAATCATTCTTGATCTAGAAAATATTAAAATCTCTAAAAAAATCGAAAGTAAGTAGAAAAGATATTCGGCTAAATGCTTTCGATTTTTCTACTTTTCAGACATGTTTTGAAACGAGAGTCATTCCTTTCCCATTCAATATTAAAAGGTCAAACAATGGGCTACAGATTCATGGAACGATGATGCCAAAATAACGGTCATCAAAGAAGGTATCGGAAGAATAATCAAACAATAATTTTGGAAAATAATTGAACGGTGCCCATCTCTGAATTAGCAAGTTCTTCCTTCAACCATTGCAGAAATGACCTTCAAACATATCATTTTATTTATAGATGGGGCTTTGTCATCCATGGATGCATCGATGGATACTCTAGATTGATAATTTATTTATCATGTGAGACATCCATTCAAGCAGAACCCGTCGTCGGTCTCTTTGCAGATGCTGTCGGTAACTACGGATTACCTTCACGAGTTCGTTCAGATCATGGTTATGAGAACATTCTTGTAGCTTTTTTGATGAATGCAATTCGTGGTTTGGATAGAGGAAGTCATATAACTGGGAAGTCTGTGCACAATCAGAGGATTGAAAGGCTATGGGTGGACGTTTATAAAGAAGTCTGTGATTTAGTTTACACTGAATTGTATTCCTTGGAGGACGAAAATCTTCTCAACGTCGATAACCTCACGCATAGGTTTTGCGTACAATACGTATATAAACCCGTAATTAATAAACGACTATCGTCATTCCAGTCTGGATGGAACGTTCATAGCTTAAGAACGGAAAATAACCATTCACCACGCCAACTGTGGATAGAAGGGATATTGGGAAATTACAATTCAGATTCTACATCAGTGCGTGAAGTTTTCGCTAACAGCTCAAGTCTGCACGCAAGACTGTCTCAATCTCTGCAAGAATTAGGGGTTGATGTTTCTACTCCTATAATGAATCATAACGACATCAACATCCCTTCCTCGTCCTTTACTGCGCTATTAGAATTGAGTGATGAACAAAAAATGCGTCTACAAGATATCAATATGGCTCAAGAAAAATGTGATAAAGAAAAATATTTGATGTGTGTCAGCGCATTAAATAGTTGAATCATTCGCAAAACAGCATCAGTAACTGGTACGTTTTGGGAATACTCTTTATTATATTCCACACAAAAAAAAAATTAAAGTGTATTTTACGTTCGCGCCGTCACACTCGTAGTGTGCTAACCACCTGTTTGGCCTCTTGTACAGTAATGTTCATTAATGGGTTCGCGGTGTCTAGCTGTTTTTTCTGACTTTTTCGGATACAATCAATTAAAATAATGTTATATTATTTTTATAAGGTGTCATAATTATTATTATTATAATTTCGGCCATCGGCACATGAAATATGACTAGAATAGAGTCTCGTTTCCGAAAAAGTCAGGAAAAACAGTTAGCCACCGCGAACCCATTAATGAACATTACTGTATGTATTGCAATATACTATTCGATATTTGTTCAATTATTCTCGTGTCATTGTCACAGGTAGCAGCCAGTGCAAATGCAGCAACGGTTTGAAGCCAGTCATGTGACGGCCCAAGGTCTTGGAGATGCGTCGCATGTCGAACACGTAACATAAATAAAAAAAATAAAAAAACGAAATGTAAACGCTGCATTTTGCAATAGCGGAGAGATCAAATCGGGAAGAGAGGTGAAAATTGTAAAGTAGGGTTTTCCATTCATGAGAGATGACAACTAATGTCATTTAGACCTGATTTTTATCAAACAAAATCCAATAAAGTTGTTTTTCATCTCATTCGGTGAAGCATGAAAGTATGAGTCATTATTTGTCCGAATCCAGCCTCCATTCCTATGAGAATAAGATAGATCCATGTAAGTCAACTCTGGCACACGTAGTTTAGTAACTTTTTGTTTAATTGAAAAAGGAAAACCTTGTCTTTCAAATGAATCATTATTTTCTGTTAGATTAAAAAACTATTTATTGGTTAATACTATACTCTTCTAACATGAAGGTAATCTAAACCAAGTAACTTGACCAGAACATTTAGTTTGAACTCATTTTTGACACAATCAATGCCACAACTGTATAGGCGAGGTATAACAAGTAGATATTAACATACATAATTACTATATTTTACTATTGTATTATCGTAATATATGTAAACTAAACGTAATGGATTCTGAGCCGGATGTGTTTGACAATTCTAGAAACAGCCAATCAGCGCTCTGTATTACAAAAATCCAGAGCGCCGATTGGCTGTTTCTTCGATTGTCGATCACATCCGGCTCAGAATCCATTACGTTTAGTGTACATATATCTACATCAGACCGGAGTGAAAAAGGTCAATTTTTGCGGAGATCGTAATAGCGCGGAAAATTTGCGTCTCGGCATCACCAAAAAGTGTGCCAAAACAAATATTCTTTTATCGATATCTCCTGTTCCGGCAAACGCCTTGCAGTTTTGGATTTTTTAACACGAGGTTTAAATGGGGAAAGACCCAAAATGACCAGTTCGAACTTAAAAATATATAAAAATTCAGCTAGTGGATCAATTTGAGCTCCCAAGCTTTTGCTTGTAACTCAAAAAATGTACCTTTCATTACACGTATTGAAATCCAACATATCTCACTCAGTTTCGGAGAAAGGAGCGTTTGCAAAATAAGTTTTTTTTTTTGTCATTTGCGATTTTTTTTTTCTCGATAAAACTCATTTTTCCAACGCTTGTATCTCAGGAACTGAGTAAGATATTTTGGATTTCAAAACGTTAAATGAAAGATACACTCTTTTAGTTTTGAGCGAGAGCTTGGGAGCTCAAAATGATCCACCCGTTGAAATTTTATGAATTTTTGAGTATAAAGTGATCATTTTGGGTTCTATCTCCATTTGAACCCCGGGTCAAAAAATCCGATACTTCAAGGCGTTTGCCGGAACAGAAGATATCAATTGAAAAATGTTTTCTTTGGCACACTTTTCAGTGATGTCGAGATGCAACTTTTCTGCGCTATGACGATACGCTCCGCAAAAATCGACCTTTTTCACTCCGGCCTAATCTACATATACATAGATACTCATGAACAATTTTATATTATCATTATTTTTATTATTAATATTATCATTATTATTAATATAGTAGAATAAGCGTTTCGACTACCCAGAACTGAGCCTGTCCCAATTACTAACTTTTTTGAATAAAAAATCTGCTATCATTAAAAACGTAACTTAAACAAACATTTCTTTTCCTTCCTCATATTAAAAGCGAGTTATTCTTATAATTGAAACCACCGTCACAAATAAGACTAATCTATAATCGTAAATCATAGTGTGTGTGATTTAAAATGATGACAAAAATTGCGTCATCCCATTTGAGAAATGTGAGTTGACCCTGTTTTGTTACTCAATAAGCACAACGGAAATACTCTACTTGCGTTTTTTTACATCCGCCGTCGTACCATTCAACTTTTGTCTGGAACATTTCTTCGTGCACCGACCAACGGCCGAGTGATTCGACTGTCACGGTTAAAATCTCACACACACTGTACATAGTAATTGGATTCAATTAAGTGCTTATTGTTAAAACGAAAATAAAAACTATAGTTATATAAAAACTGTCGTTCGCGCTTAAAATTATTATCATATCAAATGAATGAAGGACATAATATATTTTCAACAAATATTGATGTAACATGGGGTGTTCCATGCCATTTCACCTAATCACTGAAGGTGACCGACGGCAATCTTTTCGTGAATTTTTTTTGCCCTGATTCTAGTGCCAGTTGAAAAAAAGGTGGTTCTGAAAATGTTGAAAAATGAAATAATTCTGAGAACTATGAAACAAGGCCTGATTGGAAAACTGCCAGCCAAACGGAAGGAACAGGTGAAGGTTTTTTTAGTCACAAGATTCGAAAAACAGATTCACGAGAAGATTGGCGTCGGTCACCTTCATCGATTAGGTGAATGGCATGAAACACGCCATGTATAAAGAGAGATATATACCTATATTATATATATATTATATTAAGTTATTATCACCGAAGAAAAATTGCAAGATATGTAGTTCCATAACTAAGCATAACATCAGTCTACTCATCTCAACATAATACA
>CAJZBL020000004.1:0-26923 GCA_914767705.2 Tenthredo notha
TACCAGAATCGTAATCAGTGACCCCGAAAACCCCCGGGTACAGAATTTCAGGAAAATTGGTACCATTTTTCGTTTCGACGTTCGCCATATTGGATGCGCCATTTTGAATTTTGAAAATCTGATGCCAGATTCGTAATCAGCGACCCCGAAAACCACCGGGTACAGAATTTTGGGAAAATTGGTACCATTTTTCGTTTCGACGTTCGCCATATTGGATGCGCCATTTTGAATTTTGAAAATCTGATGCCAGATTCGTAATCAGCGGCCCCGAAAACCCCCGGTAGCACCTTGTCAGCCAAAAATCCTCGGCCATTCGTTCTTCACGAGCTATCGAATAGCGAAATCCGCAATTTTCAGGGGTTGATTACACCCCCTTGGGGTGGAATTCCGCAGATATAGAAAAATACGTGTCGAATATTTTCACCCCCTCTACAATCTCCCAAAGTTTCGTTGAAATCGGAGGGGGACACTTGGCGGGGTTCCCTTGTGAGTGTCATAATACCCTCACATTTAAAGAAACTATTAACATTGCACGGATTTGCAAATAATTTATCGATAGGAAATATCTCTGAGAGTGACTTAACCGAGATAGAACGTTTCAATAAAGATATGCTTAGCTCTATTATTGACAAGGAAGAAATCCCTAACTATGTTGGAATTTTCGCGAAGAACATCAAAAAATTTCTCATTTTTAATGGGGAGAAAAAACTGTTGTTTAAAATAAAGGATCATATTTCAAACAAAACACGGAACGTGTCGTCAAAACTCTCAAAATCGAGTAAGAATTATAATAAAAGTGCACTCAACGTCAGCGATAAGAACCCTGAATTAGCAGAAGAAAATATGAACGAAGAACATTTGCTAAAGCTGGTGCAAAAAAATATTCACGAATCTGTAATGTTGCTCAACGAAGAAAAACAAGAAAGTTTTTCAGCTAAACTCGAATCAATCGACTGCACCGGTCTATTAGATAGCTATGGCGATTTATACTCGATGATTAAGTGTACATTACGCAAGTCGAAATTCAAGGTAAGAAGTAAATTAACTTATAAATGAAGCTTTATAATATAATATATCGCATTACGTTCAAAAAAAAATCGCGCTAAAAAATATAATAAATTTACTTCAATTTTGCGTTCAATCTTATGAACATCTAAAAAAATATTACGTTAGAGTAAATGAAAAATATTCTCCGCAAATGAGTAATTATTGTTAAAAACTACTTCTGTTTATAAAATATAAACCATTTCACTCGCTATTCTACTTACAATGAAATTTTGACGTACATTTTATGGAAACAGACGTTCATTTAAATAATGAGTAATTCTACAAATGAATCGAATTTATGACAAACAAGGCTGTTTTCTTTGCAACATTGTGATCTACATTCATAAATACTATTTCAGGTGTATGTACCCTAGGGTGATTCAAAATTTTTTTTTTTTTTTTCTCACCAACAGGCTCAAAAGTTTCATCCGGGTATAAAATGATGCCTGTTAAAATATGAGCTCTTCCTCTAAATGGTTTTTCATTGTTCTTGGCTTTTGACAATGGAAAAAAGAAAAAACCAAACGCTGGCTCTATTTTCTCATGAAACGAAATTTTTTTTGGACGTATGTGTTTGGAATTGAAATAGAATTCGCGGTACGTTGGCCTTTTTTGCGTTTTCGACGCCTGGGCTCGGATATTAATCGAAATGTGTCTCCCGCGACCGTTTTTCGTTACATTGTATGGAAAGGAGGTGGGCGACCAGGGATGGGCCTTAACATTAATATTAAGGGGGGGGGGGGGTATACTCGAATTTTACCGACTTCGTCTATTTTCTCGAATATCTCCAAAACGGGGCTATCAATCGACTTGTCCTTTCGGCAGTCAATGTTTGACGAGTAATGAGTTCGAACTGGTATGTTTTATCGGATGAAATCGTTTTTTTTTTTTTTTTTTTTGTATCGAAAAGTGTGGGCGTACCATTTATTTCGACTTATATCAAAGCCTACGCATCAAAAATGCAAAATCGGCCTCTGTAGCCCGATTTCTTATGGAATTCCGAACATAACGATCCAAAAACATCTTTGTTTCCGACAACGATGAAGGCGCAAAATGTAGAATACGATTTTGTGGTAATTTTCGCAATTGTCAAGGGCTGTGAGCGAAAATGGCCGCTCACAGCTGTCGATATGATGCGGTGGTTCCCAGAACGACCGTCAGATGTCGCCGCGCGCGCCTTTTTCGAGCTTCTCCTTTATAACTATTTACATGTTATTTTATATATGACGACGAACAACGAATTCATCCGATAAAACATACCAGTTCGAACTCATTACTCGTCAAACATTGACTGCCGAAAGGACAAGTCGATTGATAGCCCCGTTTTGGAGATATTCGAGAAAATAGACGAAGTCGGTAAAATTCGAGTATACCCCCCCCCCCTTAAGTCGCTCCGCATCGCACTTATCGATTTTCCGTAAGAATAACATGGGATAAATTATTTTTGCTTCTTCTGATTTTCATAACTAGCAAATCATACACCACGCAGAGAATCTACAGACATATTTTTGTAGAGAATCGAACGCTCAACAAAAAAGTTCGAAGTCATTTTGTAATCAATTAATTGATTATTTAATTTTCTTTATTTAATTCTCTTCACAAATATGTCTGTAGATTCTTTGTGTGACGTATCATTTGCTAGTTATGAAAATCAGAAGAGGCAAAAATAATTTATCCCATGTTATTCTTACGGAAAATCGAGACGTGCGATGCGGAGCAACTGAATATTAATATTAAGAGCTCAAATTTTAACAGGCATCATTTTATACTCGAATGAAACTTTTGAACCTGTTAGTGAGAAATTTTTTTTTTCTTTGACCCACCCTAATGTACCCCCTCAAACAAATTTCTGCTTCTTTCAAGAATTTACTCCTCATTTTTCGACAATTTATGGTACAGTCATCGATACAACTATTTCGATTGTTTTCAAGGCACAAAAATACAGGAAGGCAGGCACGACCAATGCGTGATGGTTGATAGGAAATTTCAAACAGCATTTCATGAAACATATGAAGGATTTCAATGTCGAACAACCAAAAAATAAAAAATTCAATACAATTCACAATTATATGGCAGCCACTTCGGCGTCAATTTCTGCGTCGACCTCGGCATCAACCGCAGCATCTACTTCTACATCAAAACCGAAATCAACACTATCAAAATCTAAGCACACATCGACGCCCGCAGACCTGTTGGTAGCTGGATACAGCGCCCTCCACGAGTTTCGATCATTCTGAGGACAAATCACCTGTACAAAATTCATCTAAGATATCCATTGGAGTAAAAAGAAACTCTAATTGCAAAGGAACGGAAAAAATACCTCCGAAGAAAGCCAAATTGTCCGAATCACCTTCGAAACTTAGTGATGAGAATTCGCCTCCGGATTTTCATAGAGGCAGGGCAGATGATACTTCAGAGATCATTTGTCCTGCCGATTTGGAAACTTCTTCTACATCAAACAACTGCAGTACAGATGTTAATCGCTCGCCTTGTTCAAGTGAATGCAGCAGTAAATGTAAACACGATAAGTACTCAAGGCGATCGAGAGCACAGAGAAGACGCGAAGAACACATTGATAATCAACCAGTCATAACTAACTATTTTCGCCAGGTGGACGAAATTTCAAAATTACTCCAAGAGAATAAAGAGCTCAAAACTCGATTACTAGAGGAAGTACCTCAAATTTTACCCGCGAACGAAGAGTTTGATAGATCACAAGGCACGAATGAAAATATTCGATCGATAAATTAACATTGCTACAAAAATCAGCAATGACAAATAAAAAACATAAAAGTCAAAATAATAAGTTCGAGCCTGAGTTAATGCAATTTTGTTTGTATTTGTATATAATTGGGGGCAGGTTAATTTATGAAACGTTACACGCAAACTTAAAAAAATCGATCCCTTCCGTAAGTACTATCCAGAGGCACATTAATAATTCAAATCACATAGTAGAGGCATCTTTGAGATTTGAGGAATTAAGTACGTTTTTGTCAAAGCGAAACTTACCAAAAGTGGTTTGGATAAGCGAGGATGCCACTGGTATCACAGGCCGGATTCAGTATTGTTCAAAAACGGATTCAATTATTGGATTTGTAAGTCCACTCGGTGAGGATGGTTTATCAAAAATGGATTGTTTTCCCGCCACCTCAGCGCAGAGTATACAGAAATATTTCGCCGAAAATGAACGACCAAAATACGCGTATGTTGTAATGGCACAATCGCCCATTGATAAAAGTCCATCTTTTTGCCTCAGTGTTTGTGGAACAGACAATCGTTTCACAAGTCAAGATGTTTCCCGGCGTTGGATTACCATGAAAAAAGAAGCTGAAAAATGTGGTATACGTATTTTAGGATTTTCTTCAGATGGGGACACGCGTCTTATGAAAACAATGCGAATATTTTCAAAGTTTTTACGTGCGAATGAACAGCCTAGATGGACATGGTTTCAGACGAATTTAACAGCCGGAGACATATGCGTACAAGACACGGTCCACATTGCAACCAAAATGAGAACCCGTTTGCTGAATAATAAAATAATTTTGCAAATAGGGGATTATGAAGCATCTGCTAGTCACTTAGTAGACGTTGTTAATAAAATATCCAAAGATAAACATCTCTTAACATTATCGGATCTACAACCCGATGACAAAATGAATTTCAAGGCCGGAGAAAAGATGTTATCAACATTGGTAGAAGAAGTTTTAGGAGAAGTAGTTCAAGATTCAAACGGGACAGTCGCGTTTTTGAAATTAACTAGATTATTATTGCAAAGTTACTTGAACAAAAACGAAACCATGCATACCAGAATTCATAATATGTGGTACTGTGTATTTTTTTTAAGAATCTGGCGGAACTGGTTACACCAAAATAATTTCTCTGTAACCAAAAATTTTGTGAGTTTGAACTGTTATTTATGTTTTGAATTGAACACACATGCAATGATAAAGCTAGTCCGACTTTATAGAGATGATCCACAATTTCAGGAAGAATGCATGTTCACTCCGTGGCTATTCAGCTCCCAGCCATGCGAGCAAATTTTTCGTGCAACCAGATCACTCACTTCCACTTTTTCCACGGTTGTGAATTTTAGTATTTATGACATCATGAAAAGGTTGTCCAAAATACAACACATAAATAATGCTGTGACCGACTTGTCAGAAAAAATAACATTTCCCAGGGAAGCTAAACATGGCAAACTCGGCAAAAATAATAAAACATCCACGACAGATAATCACTACATGAGTGATCATGAAATAGAGGAGTGCGTTATGAATGCACTAGAAGATGTCAAGAGGGATTGCAGCAAACTTGGAATGACGCTTTTCAATAATAATGAAGCATGGCAGAAAGTTAACATTTTCAATTATAATATTGATCAATTAGAAAACGAAGATATACCGAATAACAACGAAAATGAAATGGATGTCAACATTTGGGATGGTGTCGATGAGGCTAACGCTGCAGTAGAAGATCGGCTAAATGGTTTAATTGCAGATTCAGATGACGAATCGGAAAATAACGGTCCACCCTCTGATATTGCCGAACTAGGTATAATGGAATTAGATGGCACAAAAAAAAGTTATGGAGAATGTTTAAATATGACAGATCTTGGCAGTCAACATAAATCAGAGCGTGCATTTTTGAAAGTTAAAGGGGACGCTATCGTTTTCTCGAATTGTTATTTTCCCGAATCGTCAAATTCCCGAAAGTTCATATTCCCGACCGACTATATTCCCGAATCGTTGTTTTCCCGACACCGTCATTTTCCCGAATCGGCGTATACCCGAACCCGTTATTTTCCCGAATCGCCATATTCCCGACACACTAAATTCCCGAATCGTCATATTCCCGACCCAGCAAATTCCCGAATCGTTGTTTTCCCGAATCGTTGTTTTCCCGAATCCGTCATTTTCCCGAATCGTCAAATACAGCGTGATTCCCTTTGCGCGCACCACCTGGTAAGGGCGGATTCCTTGTAAAATTCTAAGACTAATTTTCCTTTACCAAAAAGTCCTGGGACTAATGGTCCTCGGGCTACAGAAGGTCTTAGTTGACCAATCACAGAGCCTACAGCTGCTCAAGTTAGGGCCGGGTCAAAAGTAATAAAACTAGCAGTGCCCGTGGCGTGTAGATTTTTAGTGAAATGAAAATGAATGATTAAATCTAGTGACAAATTCTTTCACCATATGGCATTTAAGTTACAGGTAATTGTGAGTGTTAACGACGTCGTCGCCGGGAGTTGTCTTCGTACAACATACGCTTTCGGTATCATTGACCAGGACCACCGCTACGTGGTATTGTCCTCTAGGTCCACCACCACGTAGTTTCCGTCCCCCAGGTCGACCGCTACGTAGTTTTCGTCCTCTAGGTCCACCGCACCGTAGTTTCCGTCCTCCAGGACCACCGCACCGTAGTTTCTGTCCCCCAGGTCGACCGCTACGTAGTTTTCGTCCTCTAGGTCGACCGCACCGTAGTTTCCGTCCTCCAGGACCACCGCACCGTAGTTTCCGTCCTCCAGGACCATCGCACCGTAGTTTCCGTCCTCCACGACCACCGCACCGTAGTTTCCGTCCCCCAGGTCGACCGCTACGTAGTTTTCGTCCTGCAGGTCCAGCGCTACGTATTTTTCGTCCTCCAGTCCACCACTCCTCCAGGACGGAAACTACCTAGACCTAGAAGACGAAAACTACGTAGCGGTCGACCTGGGGGACGGAAACTACGGTGCGGTGGTCCTGGAGGACGGAAACTGCGCTGCGGTGGACCTAGAGGACGAAAACTACGTAGCGGTCGACCTGGGGGACAGAAACTACGGTGCGGTGGTCCTGGAGGACGGAAACTACGGTGCGGTGGACCTAGAGGACGAAAACTATGTAGCGGTCGACTTGGGGGACGGAAACTACGTGGTGGTGGACCTAGAGGACAATACCACGTAGCGGTGGTCCTGGTCAATGATACCGAAAGCGTATGTTGTACGAAGACAACTCCCGGCGACGACGTCGTTAACACTCACAATTACCTGTAACTTAAATGCCATATGGTGAAAGAATTTGTCACTAGATTTTATCATTTATTTTTATTTCACTGAAAATCCACACGCCACGGGCACAGCTAGTTTTATTACTTTTGACCCGGCCCTAACTTGAGCAGCTGTAGGCTCTGTGATTGGTCAACTAAGACCTTCTGTAGCCCGAGAACCATTAGTCCCAGGACTTTTTGGTAAAGGAAAATTAGTCTTAGAATTTTACAAGGAATCCGCCCTTACCAGGTGGTGCGCGCAAAGGGAATCACGCTGTATACCCGAAAACGGCAGCTCGTGCTAGCTTCACTACTCAGTCGGTATTATCAACACCGCGTGTAATGACTGGGAGTTCACGTTATACTGAATGAAAACAGAGGGCGTTGATTGATTGATAATTCTCTATCCTCTACAAATAATCGTCGCAACCAGAATATGATATTCACCATTCGACATTTGACAACATGAACGATGCTATTCAAACGTATGTAGTTCTTAATGGCTATCGCAGTCTGTTGGAGAATATCGACCCCTTAGTGGTAAAACATGCTATCCCAGAATAAGCTGGGAAAACATGCTAGCCGAGAATAAGCTAGCAAAACATGCTACCCGAGAATAAGCTGGCAAAACATGCTACCCGAGAATAAGCTGGCAAAACATGCTACCCCAGAATAAGCTCGTAAAACATGCTACCCGGGAATAAGCTGGCAAAACATGCTACCCGAGAATAAGCTGGCAAAACATGCTAGCCGAAAATGAGTTTCAATAATATACTATCTCGCGTCAGAAATTTTTTGGAGCAAAATTTGGTTGGTAACACTGCTGCTCGCATAAAGACGAACGAAACGATCTTTATTCTAATTCTTACACAGAAATTCATGTGTCGCAGCAAAAACGTTCACATATAGTTAGTGTAAAAACTATTCGTACAGTCTAAGTAAAAAAAAAAATAAAATAAAAAAAAAAAGAAGAAACGATTTTCGATCGATTAAATTATCTTTGAAATTCTTTAGCGACCTTTCTAAATTGTTCAATCACGCCCCAATTTTAAAAGACTTACTTAAATACTCAAAACTACGAAATTTTGGGGTTAGACCCAAAACTTTGAACTCTAGATCACAACGTTGTCACCCTACTGTATATGCTGTGTGACTATTTTTTCTGTGTAGAAATTGAAATGAAGATCGTTTTGTTCGTCTTTATGCGAGCAGCAGTGTTACCAACCAAATTTTGCTCCAAAAAATTTCTGACGCGGGATAGTATGTTCTTGAAACTCATTTTCGGCTAGCATGTTTTGCCAGCTTATTCTCGGATAGCATGTTTTGCCAGCTTATTCCCGGGTAGCATGTTTTGCGAGCTTATTCTGGGGTAGCATGTTTTGCCAGCTTATTCTCGGGTAGCATGTTTTGCCAGCTTATTCTCGGGTAGCATGTTGTGCCAGCTTATTCTCGGCTAGCATGTTTTCCCAGCTTATTCTGGGATAGCATGTTTTACCACTAAGGGGTCGATATGGTCTTGAGCGAGATCTTGAGTTAATTGCCGAAACTTTTTTCTCTTCCATTTCCACCGCATAGATGCAGTAAATAGTAATCTATCCCACAAATATACTGATCAAAATTTACGGGTCTCAAATGGCTGAGAACCCCAGCGACTTTGAAGGACGGCAGAAATGTCCAGAACCCGCCGAATGGGTCAGAAAAAATTGGGAGTGCATTTCAAACCTTTTTTTTGAACTGTGTGAAGGAATTAATTTGACATTTTTATTTTAAATATGTCAAAAAAATTCGCGAAAAATAAATGATAAAAATTGAAGTTTTTTTGCAAAAATTGCTCTATTTTCTTTGTTTTTCGAACGGCGTTTACATTTTTAAGGATGTCTTTTTCTGGCGAGTATAATGGTTTTGACAGTATTCTCTAAAAGTATATTTATCTTGAAGAATTAAGGGAGACTTTAGGGAAAAATAATTAAGCACAAGATATTTTATGAAAAATCGATGGTTTTATTGTTCAAATCATAAATAGGTATGATAAGAATTTCATTTATTTGATTAAACAGAACTTTTATTCGGCAAGTTTAAGATTACAATAGTACATTACGATACACGTACGCGCCCGCGTGTCGTATACTATTTTTTTTTTTTAAACTTAGTGTACGAAATTCGTAACCTGTGAGAAACTAGAATAAAGAGAGAAGTATAGTATATATGGACATTAGGGTGTCTGTTATTTCCCAAATTGACTTTTGTCACTTGGGTATGGTCCAAATCATTAGTTTATAGCCTAAACACAATTAAGGAATTTTTTTTCTGACCTACTTGGATGAACATATTTTTACATTGCCGGAAAAAAAAATTTCATGAGTTTTGACGTTCCTTGTAAAATTTATTTCCACCGTATTTTCCGGTAATTTTCGAATATTTTTGAATATTGTTGAATTTATTGACTTTTCAATACTTTTTGTTCGAATTAAAAAATATTCGAAACATATTGAACAATATAGTAAAAAAAAAAAATTTTTTACGCTCGCCTCCACAGATCCGGGATTTTAAGTCCAAGACACCTGTCACATTCAGGATCGTGACAATTTGCCCTCAAACACGAACCTGTTAGGCTAGTGTCGTACGCTCTTTTGTCATTCACGAAAGCTGTAACTATCGTTGGCTTGTAGTTGGAACTTGGCTCAAACAGACAGTTACAAGAAAATGTCAGACAAGTTGATCTAATAAGGGTTTTAATATGGAAAATCAAAATGATTTTATAATAATGGTTTGACATTAATTGTTTTAATTATATCTCAAACTATGCCTTTGAGTTCTATATTATGATTCTATTTGCGATATTTGTATCTAACGAATGCAGCGCTGCTTTAGCCGTTGCTGGACGTGATTTGCTTATGATTTACTATTTCGTCTAATGAGCGACAATAGTGAATTTATTTAGCTCTTTGATGCATACATTTTTCAGATAACTTTTTTTGTATGAATATTAGGTTGCTTTTTTTGGAACGACTATTTTTCTTTTTATAACTCCCCATTGAAAATCTTGTAGTAGACGTCGAAAAAGGAATCTTGTCCAATGTTTAGCTCTTAAATCCAATTCTAAGTACTCGCACTCTTCTTTTTAAGTTTTCCCATGCTAAAAGCACAGTGAGAAAGAAGAATTATGCATAAAATCGACTTTGGAAGCTCACACATGCGCAGCGGTTGAAACCACAGCCGAACTACCTGAAGCACTTTTGGAGAACACTAAATTTGATGTAAAATGAATCTTGGATGAGAACAATCTATCGAAATGCGGCTGAGTTGTGCGCGGCGAAAGAAAAAGTCGTCATGTTTACAGGCGTTTAGCATGGGAAAACTTAAAAAGAAGAGTGCGAGTACTTAGAATTGGAATTAAGAGCTAAAAATTGGACAGGATTCCTTTTTCGACGTCTACTAACAAGATTTTCAATGGGGAGTTGGAAAAAAAAAATAGTCGTTTCAAAAAAAGCACCCTAATGAATATATAAATATATAATAGTTGCAATAAGAGTTTTCGGGGTCGCTGATCACGAATTTGTTATCAGATTTTCAAAATTCACAAATCCAATATAGAGGGCTGAACTCTTAATATCTTGATGAAAATTGATTATATACACTAGGGTGTCATTTTTTATTTAAAAAAATTTTCTGGGCTCTTACCCCCTCAGTATCTCATGCTATATGTCATAATGATGTGGTATGAATATGAGCTGTCGGATGTTTTTTAGAGGTTCCTCATCAAGTTTTTATGTTTTCCGTTTATGTAATAACAAAATGTCCTCACAGTGATGGCGTATACGCCCGCACGTGTGCGGATTTACGCGCACCGTGTTGCCCTCACCTCATCAGACATATGTGTCATCAATTGAGACGCATATTGCTCGCACGTTATGAGTCAGATCGCAAGCGACGCATATCGCTAGCATATCGTGAGAATCGGCGGGAGGCTCAAAAATATTAAAAAAATAAACTGAAGTCTATTTTAAAAACCAAATATTCAAAATTGACACCAGCCAGCATTTTTGAAGAAAAAAAAAAAAAAACATAAGACAAAAGATGTGCCATCGGAAAATACGGAGAAGACAATTTTAATAATAATTTGGACGAAAACTATACTTCCTGCTGCGAAATATTTGCCACTAGATGGGAGTCAGTTTGCATAAAGAATGATTTGGAACTCGTGACAGATATTAGAGAGGGTCAATTACCGTCACAATTAGTACTTTTTTCTACAAATTCTCTTTTTTCTTAAAATTAAATCGTGAATTACTTTGTATACTCAACAAAAAATCGTCTACTACTCTTTTTCATTACTAAATTCAACTTCCTTCATTAATATAATAATCTGCTTTCATGCAAATTTTTTCTGTACGATTCCTTTGTATGCAAATAGATAATTTCCATGAAGCAATTTCTATAAAATAACAAATACCTTATGGGAGTCACTTTGGAGTTTTTCGAATTGAGTAATAGTGAAAGTGACTCAGAAAAAAATCAAAATCATAAAAATGAAGAAGATAAAGTGTAACTGCTTTTTTTGGGATTGAAGAAAAAACGTGATTTCGGAAATAAACGGCAAAAAGGATATATATTAATCCCAATTTTGACAAGGATTGATCCTGTGAAATATTCGTCACGAATTTTGATTGCGTCTAGTAATTATAAAATCTCAATTGATCACACAAAAGGAAATTACAATAACACAATATTAGCAAATATTAATAATTATAGTTGAGAGATCGAGAATTTGTCGATCATAATAATTATTTCGATAATATTATGACACATGTACTTTCATCGTGTTCACTGCGAATTGTACGTCAGATCTTGTATTTTCAAATATAAATATTCATCACGTTCGAAGTTGTGCAAAAAACTTTTAATTATCGAAAAAATGTTGAGTCAATATTTTTAACGAACATATTTTGCAAGATATATCAGAATTTCTCTCATAATGTCTGCACAATATGCGTCGCATTGTACCGACATTACGTGACTGCACATGAAATGGCGAAATGCGACTCATAACGCACGCAGCGATTTACGAATCACTTAGTGCTAGCGAAAACGGTGCGTTCTCGCCGGCACCGCGTGAAAATCATGTAATGCGGCTGAAGTGCGTGGCACAATTGTTATCTGGGACATAGGAAATTTGGCGACCTTGGACACAATGCCCCATATCTCTTGAGTTTTTCTTGTTAATTGCTCTGCAATAAATGACTATAAAATGACTATAAACAACAACAAATTGAAAACATATATTAGGGTGTGTTGAATTTTTTTTTTTTTTTTTCCACGAGCTACTTTTTAAAGATTCAGAGGTGGCTCACACAGGTTTTGTATTTCCAATTTAAATAATACGCTTGAATTTATTTTTGGATTATCCGGCTGCAAAACTTCTATTTTAGTTCAACATAAGACTGTTTTAGTGACTCTAATGAGCAGTTGGGGTTTCGTAGAAGTCATGAAAAATTGAAAATGAACTGTTACTGTTTTTAATTTTTAATATTTTTCTTGAATTATTAGGAATTGCGAATAGAATTGCCTTTTCCGGTCTCGATTATTTATTAAAAACTTTTATCACTTTAACGTTTTTTATGATCCAACTAGTCGATAGATTTCAATGAAAAAGTTGTGTTATGAATTGGAATTCAACGAACATTTTATGATCAGAAACAAAAGTATTCAGCATGTAATAAATAGTACATTACAATACGAGTCCGGTAAAACTTTTTCTGACGAGTGTGAGGTTGCAGCACGAGCCGAAGGCGAGTTTTGCAATCACACGAGATCAGAAGAAGTTTTTCCGTCGAGTATTGTACAAAATTTTACTTTAGGAGGTGTGAAAATGGGGGTTTTCGCCACGCGAAGCGTGGCTAAAACGTCAAAAATCACACTGAGTGAAGTAAAAAGATATTATTAGTTCAACTCAAGTATCTCTTCGATATTTGCGTATGAATCAGATGCTGATGTGATAGATGTGGCAACAACTTTTACGTAGCTTAAACGGACGGCCGAAGCGGATTCTTCCGTTATATGCACGCAATGTTGCCACGATCTATTATAACTTCGACTGAAAAAAAAGTGAACTGTACCTTGACAAAAGTTTGATAACTTGGTCGTTTTCAAAAATTCTTGAAAACTGTTAGACAAAATTTGTTTAGCCATCAAAACATTTTGATACGGCTTGCATATCATAGCATGTAATTGATAGTGTGTATATTTGATTTTGTGACTTATTTATTATTGTAGTCATTCTAGAACTATCGTCAACTGAAATGAATTTTTGACTATGACTATAACAAGCTAACAACCTTGACCCCGTTTTTTGGATTTTGGTAGGTATGGGTGGGGATATGCAGGTATGAAAAGACCCGGATGGTCGGATGCAGTTTTTGCCGTCCCAAATAGACCGTACACCTCTTAGTTCCTTTTATTTCTCCTGAACGCCGCCCCTACCATCGAACTTTCCGGTAAGGACAAGCGACCGTTTCCAGGTAGACCGAGAGGACTTACGGCCCCAGTAATTGACACTTAGAGCCAGGCTGGCTCTGAGAACCCGGCCGTGCCGTTTCCTGCGTTACGGTATACTTATCGATACCCACGTTCTAATAATGTCGTATCCCACATCTGAAAAAATGTTGAGTAGGCGATGAAAGCGGTTCACTATTACCATTGAGAAGATAGGACTTTACGGATTGGAATATTTATTTGAAAATAGTAAATCAACCATCTGACCGCCAAAACTTACACATAAGCTGCGAAACATTATTAAAAAAAGTCAATTTCTCAAATTTTGTGGGTTACGACATATTAGAACGTGGGTATCGTTATACTCTTGGTTTAAGAAATCGATTTTATATTTGTTTTGAAAGTTCTCACGTTTTATTGTACTTTGTATGAGATACTCTTGCTTGGTTCAAAAACATGTCATCGTATATATTGTATACATTGTGTAAATAGTGAATTTTAAAGTTCAGCTTTTAAAATTAATCACTAGATTTTTACTGGACATCACTAGATTTTCAGTGATCTTACTAGGAAAATCTAGTAAGTTACTAAACTGCTGCTCACGAGTTTTGGGTTGGTATCCGTGGCATTCCGCATCCTTAAATTGTTCATGTTTTCATGAATATTCTTAAACCAAGCCAGAGTGTAAAATACAACGTAAAATATGAAACGTAAGAACTTTCAAATCAAGCATGAATGAAATCGATTTTTCAATAAGACCGGTGCGTCCAACCCAAGTTACAAAAAAAAAGTTAGAAAAAACAAAGTTGAAAATTTTCAAATTATTGGCATATAAACCCTCCTGAATTCATCCGCCTCCTGATTGCAGAGCGGGCAGCGTAATTGGCCGAACAACTCATTGTGACCGTCCGCGTATTCCCGCGCCGTCCGTATTATGCCGTTGGCACATCTTCCACACAGCACCATGTGGAAGCATGGTATGCTTAGATGCGAGCTCTGCGCCTCCCTGCACACTATACAGCGCGTATCCCGCTCCGCGTCGTTCTCGTCGAGATCGGGTAACGGTATACCCCGTGGAATCGGCACGTTGTGATTATCTAATCGACACCAAAGCAAGGTAAGTTATCTTTGACGATTCAGTATATGTATAACGTATAATTGCAATGAGGCCTAGCAGTACCTCATTTGACTGCCCATATTCAATCAGGTGACAAATACTTTAGCATAAAAAGAGGCGGTGGCTTTCAATAATTTGCCCTTGGTAGAGGTATAGAAGGTGAAATTCCACCGTCCTTCAAATGAGGTCAATTCTACTTATACTGAAATGCACGTCTACTATGTTCTTTCATAAAGAGGATTTGAGCTGAGAGATAGCGACTTGATGTAGTTTTCTCTATATCTTATTGCGCAGCACATGTGCAATTTCAAGTATAGTATAGTAACTGCAAAAAGTTTCGATAATACCTCAGTCACTGCGTTCATTGGATTTTTCGTTCACTCAAAATAACTTTTGGAACGGGACTGTACGGACAAAGACAGAACTACATCATGGAGCTATCTTTCTCGGCTTACGTTAGAGACGTCAGCGTGCATTCCAGTATAAGCATAGTTCAGTGGTCCACTCTAATGCATGAGTATCTTGAAGAGGCTGATTCTGACCTGGATGTCATTGTTTGAAAAGTGATTTCGACTGCTTCTAGGAGTAAGAACCTATCTCGTGAGACTCTACAATCCAACTATACAGCGCTCTATAGTCGGACTATAGAGCCTCGTGAGATGGGTTCTTACTGGCAGGACTCACGAGTTACGTTCTTACTCTTAGGAGCAGTCGATTTATGTTGGTATCGGTGAAATAAGCGGCAGCGTCACTATCAGGTAAATGTGGAACATGCTCAATCTGTCTAATTGTGTCCAATTTGCTGTGAAAAACTAACTGTAAGATTAACGATACTAATCTGATTTTATGCAACCCTCTGTTTTCTATAGTTTGTTTATAGCAATTCCAACGAACATTTCAAACATAAGTTGAGTCATTTGTTATGATTTATGCTTGTCGAAATTAGTGAGACAGCTCGAGCATGATCCACATTCACCCGGCAGTGGCGCTACAAATTAATTCACAAGTAAAAACACAATTCACTTTCCAGATAATTGCATCCGGGTCAGAATCAACCTTGGCAAGTTATTGATTCTCCATACCTGCTTCAGCATCATCGTCATCATCTGATATGACGATCGCGCCCTCGGGATTGTTCAAATCATCTGAAATATTGAATACCATTAGAAGATAAACGTTTGTGTGATATACTACATTCCCGGAGGATACAATACTTCAGACTTCTTCTCAGAAATTAGTCATCCTCGTTTGAATATGCTATCATATAATTAAAATGTGAGTGAGCTTGTTAAAAATCATATACTTCGCAGCTATAGAAGGTTGAAATACAATATTCGAGGGTATTCACTAGCAGGATTGATGAAATTGTATGAATAGTAAAAATAGAATTTTACTATTCAATCATAATCGTTACACTAGTTCAAATTAGTTTTACCAGCGAAATTAGTTTCGAGCTAGCCTGCAAAAAGTCCTCACAAGTCCTTTGTCAGAGTGAAATAGGCTTCCACCCCATGTTATTGACTCCAAACTCACAGCGCTTATTGAAAATAAGGTAAGAAAAGTAGTAAGGAAGTCGAGTTTGAAAAATGCATCTCAACTTCAGAAGCTATTTTTTTGTAATGATTATATTTGATTTTTTGCTTTTCTATATTTGAAGAAATATCACATTCATTCAGATATTTGCAGGAAAGTGATAAACTATACTACAAATTTCACTTCTTCACCACTTTTGTTACCTAATTTTCGATAAGCTCTGTGAGTGAAGATTTTTGGTGAAAGTAGGTATCCTTTCAAAGCCAACGGCATGGATACCGGAGGCCCATTCTTCTGTGGCGGAGAACTAGCGATAACTATTCCTGGGCTCATTCAAGGCTTGAAAGCTAGTCAAACCAATTTGAACCAGTATAATGATCATGAAAGAATCAATAGTGAGATTCTATTCAGGGGGGTTATTCACTAGCTCTGGGACCGCGTGGTTCAGTGATTTACCGCGCGGTTGTGACTTATATCTACCGTCGTTGTGACGTCATATCTCACTTAGCGAAAAACCATTCAGAAAATACATTTTACCTTGAAAATTCTGCACTGGTGGGAACATCACGTCGTAGTCGTCCATGTCAATAGCTAAATAATTGGATAGAAATGAATTTCTATTGATTTGACAATATCAAGTATATCTTACATCACCTAGCTCTCATTGAACTTCAATTTTTTTTTCATATGTTTTTTTAGTTTGGCTGAAGTAGAATCAATTTCTACAGGAATCAAATCGCTACAAGGTAAAACGATAGTAGGTATTCGTATTTCTCATTTTACCGGGAATTACTGGAGGAAGTGCAACTGGAGCAGGTTCGGGAATTGCATCAATTTGAGCAACTGCACACGGAAAAAAGAAAACAGGAATTATTACAGTATAAAATGTAAAACTAAGCTCTTCGAATTGAAAAGTGCAAAAATTACATTTTAAACTGTATTTTTTAGTAAGATATTTAGTAAATAATTTGTTGCTGTGTAAGAAACAAAATTCTCAATTTAAAAATGTAATTTACTAATTATAAAATCTAAAATTTTTTTTGCTTGTTGAAAATAGAAATTGACTCTCCTTAAAAATCATTTATTCCATTTGAAAACTGTAAAAATTATCATTTGGCCGTATTGTACGTTTTAAAGTACCGAATAATATAATATATTTCGTCGTTCATTAAAATTTACAGTATGAGCTTGTAATTCTGAAAAATCCTCCAGAAAAAGTAATTATTAAATTTTGAACTGTAATTTTTAAAATTAATATTTTAATCGTAGTCAATATATTCCTAATCAAGAATTTTTATTATTTAGAATGTAAAATGTGTACTTTTAAAAAGTAGAACAACTTGGATCACAAGTTGTAAGATTTACATTTTCGTAATTGAAACTTTAAGGTGTAGTCGGTAAATTTTACCAAACTCGCCGTCAAAAACTACCTATGGTGGCGCTCTACCGTGTTATAGTTTTTGCGCGATAATGTTCATGCTTCGACAATACACGGAAAAAAGAAAACAGGAATTATTAAAATTTTGTTGAATAATTTTTACATTTTTAAATAGTAACGCAGCGCTTCGCAAACGAAACTGTAAAAGTTACAGTTTGGCGCGACGCAGTAAGTTTTACATTTGGAATACAAGATATTACATTGTCATGCTGTAAAAAAGTTACTATCCCAAACTCTAAGTTTTCGTACGGAATATCAGAAGAACACTCTATATGTATTAAAATTTACAGTTTCATCTGATAAATTTTACTTTAATTTTTTGAATACTTGTCTCTTTATTAACTGATATTAATGTAAAATCTTCGAAATTTGTTATTTTTAGTCTGTGATGTTGATATTTTTTTTTAAATCTTCCAGTTTACATAGCAATAAATATACTCATTAAAAGTAATTTATTAAATTCAAAAAGTATATTTTCCGTAAATCAGAAGTAAGTTTTATTAATGTGAGAAAGTAAATGTACATTTTTTAATTAAATTTATATTGCATTAATAGTAATTTCTCACTTACCAAAATCTTACCTTTAAATATCGTATTACTAAATTTTCTCATCTTCTATTCGATTATTACTATCATATTAGTAATCTAATGACATAAATAAAGTACTTTGAAAATTAATTAAAATATTTATTTGAGCGATGGATTAACGATTGATGAACTGGTTCCATCAGTTTGATTTGCGCCTGAAGAATTAACAATAGAGGGACTGGTTCCAACAGTCAGCAAAACTTGGCTCGGACTTGGTGGATGATAAACTACAGTAGGACTTTCAACAGGAACAGCCTAAAATAAAATATAGATTGGTTAAACAATTTTCCTATGATAATTTTCGTACACTCTTATTGACACTCTTGTATTAATGATTATTAAGATAATAATATAATTATAAGTTATTAAGATAATATTTTAAGTCACACAAAAAATAGCAAACACATAACATTTCAGTTGTAAGCATTGATTATTTTTAAATAATGTAAAAAAATTCGATAAAAAATATATGTGAGAAATACGTGCTTTACGTGCTATTGTTGAAGATCACTTGTTAATGACTGCTATTTTATGTACAATAAAATAAAAGTAAAAAGTTATTTAAAAAAAACTGAAAACCAAAACAAAACGTACTTGGGGAGCTGGACCCAAGGATTCAATGTTACCATAAGCGTCATTCTTAAATGCATCTGCACCGATAAATAGGGATGGATTGGATGAAATAACATGGGTATTATGAAAGCTTGATTCAGTATGATCAATGAAATAACCCAAATTAGTGCGGCTGAAGTTATCCATTTTAGGAATGATTAAAGCATTCAATATATAAGATAAAAAAAAATCCACGCAAACCTTTAACATAGCAAAACACAAACAGAAAAAACATTAACATGACTTTAGTAATTTGCTGAATTTAAAAATATTAAAAAATTTGAGAATAATAAATAAGCATCCATTAAAGCATTCTAAATGAAAAATTTTATAAAAAAGCAAATTGTGTAGAATTGTTATTACTTACCAACAATAAATAATTATCTAACACTGATGTAGGTATAAATTAATAAACTTTTTTGTTACACAAACTGCGGAGACAAAAGACGCACATAAACTGAATATAACCTTTATTGTCGAAGCGTGAACATTATCGCGCAAAAACTATAACACGGTAGAGCGCCACCATAGGTAGTTTTTGACGGCGAGTTTGGTAAAATTTACCGACTACACCTTAAAGTTTCAATTACGAAAATGTAAATCTTACAAATTGTGATCCAAGTTGTTCTACTTTTTAAAAGTACACATTTTACATTCTAAATAATAAAAATTCTTGATTAGGAATATATTGACTACGATTAAAATATTAATTTTAAAAATTACAGTTCAAAATTTAATAATTACTTTTTCTGGAGGATTTTTCAGAATTACAAGCTCATACTGTAAATTTTAATGAACGACGAAATATATTATATTATTCGGTACTTTAAAACGTACAATACGGCCAAATGATAATTTTTACAGTTTTCAAATGGAATAAATGATTTTTAAGGAGAGTCAATTTCTATTTTCAACAAGCAAAAAAAATTTTAGATTTTATAATTAGTAAATTACATTTTTAAATTGAGAATTTTGTTTCTTACACAGCAACAAATTATTTACTAAATATCTTACTAAAAAATACAGTTTAAAATGTAATTTTTGCACTTTTCAATTCGAAGAGCTTAGTTTTACATTTTATACTGTAATAATTCCTGTTTTCTTTTTTCCGTGAATACACCGTGGACTGCTGCTTGAATATTTCTAACGATAGCCAAGGATTCTTGGAAATTTTTCAGATTTTTTGAAACGTTTTATGTTTTTCGAGAATAGCGACGTAAAATTATGATTAAAAAGCTTAAAAAACAGGTTGGAGCAGCAGCCCAGACATTATGAATAATGGTTATAAAAATTTTGATTTCTGATAGAGAATATTTGAGACTTTTTTTCAGATTGTTCGATCAGGGCCATCGAGGTGTTGAAAAAAAAAACGTTGTAAATTCATGACGCGCTTGAATTTATTTTGTTAAATCTGAAAAAAATTCTGATTGCTATTTAGAGTCAGAAGAATCATACAAACCATCGCGGACCAGATCTGAGAAGTCGAGGGTCAGGACCAGGTCGATTTGGCATGGAATGCCCCATATGTATTATTTTGAGGGTGACCGCATATGCCGCAGCTCAGCTCTTAGCTATTATTTAGCTCATACTATGCTACAAATCATAACATTCTACATTGATAAGGTAGCACTGGATGATGCGCAAATTTTGAAAATCTGTTGATAAAATTAAATATCTATATTATCGATCAATGTGTGCAGATCGTTGACCAAAACGCAATTCTGTTGATAGAAAAGAGTGCTGAAGCGAAATACACGAAAAAGCTTTTTTCGACTGTCGTGCCGCCTACATTCATGGCGCGACACTGTTTTTAAAGGCCAACTTGTCCAATCTACTAACCTTATATCTATGCTTATATCAAATCATGATATCCTGATATTTTTCGACTCCAACATTTGCTCTTGATTTTCTATCGTCAGACTTCTTCAGGCGGTAACTTGCTAAATGATTAAATCCCCAAAAAACCGTTTCCTCCGATAATTGCATTCATAAATAACGTCAAAAGATCAATATCGTAGGATTCAAGATTAACCTATCGAAACATTTTTGTTGGTGACTATCACATTAATGTACTTGGCGTAAGGTTTTCGTACCTGAGGTGCTTTTAGTGGGTATTCACTAGTTTTTGTACCGTCAAATTTAATATTAATTATTGCTCGTACTTTCTTTTATTTCCTTCATTTGGATTTAAAAAGATGAAATGACAACACGCGTCTGCTAGTGTTGCAGACGATTTTTATCTGCGATACTAGCGCCAACTACGTCGTGACTCTCGTACTCACGCCACTCTATACAATTTTTGTGTGTATTTATCCCTTCTATGTCATGTTCCCAGATGCGTAAAGACGTATGTTCTGTGTATAAGCATAGGACATACGTCCTGCGTTTAGCGACGCAATGTAATTTTATGGGAATGGTTTTAATGGGATGAATCTTGGTCTGAATTTTCGTGTGGACTTTCCCTTCTATGTAATGTTCCCAGATGCGTAAGGACGTATGTTCTGTGTATAAGCATAGGACATACGTCTTGAGTTCGGCGACGTGATGGGATTTCATGGGAATGGTTTGAGTGTCAACTTGGTCTGAAGACCACTAAAGTATTTATTGACGAGGAAACGGGGTTTCAGAAACTGTAATTAATTATATCTCAGCACTCCGGACACAGATTTAATCGATCTAGGGCCGAAATGAAAGCTTTTCATGCCCACATGCTAGATTAAATTAGTTTCAATGCGTGTAATATTATGAGGTGGAAGAAAACCAAGATACTAACTCGCGTTATAGGTTAGGGTAGTTGCCTCTCGGGTATATAGACTCGTTGAGTCTCGCGCGTGAAATTTTTTTTTTTTTAATGTACTTGGCGCGAGACTACCGAGTCTCTTGATATTTGGTGTGACGTAGGTCACGATAACGGCACGTAAGTCTCGGACTTCGTTCCTAGTAATTAGTATTTTGTCTTATTAAAAACGGATTTCCGAGTTGACTCGTGCTTAGCGTCTATTTGTGGGTTTTCTTCACTTATTCTATTATTTCTTTATCTCACGCTGCTTAACGCATACTGTAGAGTTTAGTGACTTCTTCCGTTTCTTAAAGAACCAATAAATGATAGCAATCTGTAACTAATTTTCTGGAGATAGCGAGCGTAGAAGCACGCCATATTATTGAATTTATAGTTCTTAGTTCTTAGTATTTGATCTGATTTATTCTGCATGATTATTATAATTATCGTCTGATATTTTTCCCGTTCAATCCAATATTGTATTTCGCCTTATATCGAGCTGCACTGCTTTGAAAGTTTTGCTATTATTCTATTGTATTTTCTGTGAATATTATTTATGATCTAGTCCCGATATTCCCGAAATAATCTGAGCCACGACAACAATTTTGTAAGCATTAAGTTCTATCCCGTATGACTACGGTTATTTTGTTAAATGAATCAATCAGATATGAAATAACCATTCTAGTTCAATTTGGCAACCCTGCCCCTCTACCGTTAATTAATCTGAGCTAACTGGCAATTTCCGCCAGTCAATCTTTAGTATTTGTTATATTTGTTATATTTCAAGTGACGTTTTTACGTCTGGCGCCCAAATCGAGCCTTTCTTATTTGTTCATTAATTATTATATTACGTACTGACACCGAAGTGCACGAAGGACGGGTCCACCCTTACCCTTATACAGAACCTTGCGTTGCAATATATATGATTACAATCCTCCACCGCATCATCGTACAAGTGTTCATTCAGTGTTGAAAACAGAGTACACGGCGTTTGTAATAGGTCGGTCATAACTTTGGAGCATAAAACAGCAGGGAAATTGTTTTCGTTAGGGACCATGCAATATATTTTGTTCAATGCATGTCTTCACAAACGTTCCGTGTGGAAACAAATCTTCACAACAGATTTGCTGGGCAATATCAATCTGCCTCGAGTTTTTTAGCTTCTACCAGACCATTGTCTTCAAATTCAGCTCTGATCTGAGATCTCTGAAATAGAGCATCACGACATAGCTCGCATTTAACGATGGGTTTTTTCTCGTCAACTCATTTCTTGACCACCCATCCACTGATATTGGTCACACAAGACGTAGAAAAACGTGACAGAGTTTCGGGAAGCCTATTCTTAAAATGAAGGAATTCTGAGAGGAATTCGTCATCTTGACGACAAATATCACCATCGCTATCCAATCCGTATTTTTTGGTTACCCTGATATTTACCATATTATTATAAACATCTGGGTCGTAACAGTCCATTTTCAGAGAGCGAGTGGAGGGAACTGATAAAATTTTTGTTGAATCCTTCGCAGTAGCATCACCATCCACAGCCTTAATCTCATGATGAATCAACAGTCTTCTATATGCCGATATAAATTGAGCAGAAGTTGCATTCGGACACCACCCGCCACAACTCCTGATCGCGCAAAAAAAAAAGTTCAAGATGATCTTGACTGAATTTATATGTCAAGAGGTATTTCAACTGAGAATTTTCTGGTTTAACGTAACTATCGAAGATTTCACCAATAGATAGTATCGAAGAAATGAAACCTACAAAAGGTACATATCTCCTGCTTTTTGTTATCAAATTGTTATCTAAATCAGTAATCTTTTTCAGTTAATCTATGCTGGTAAAGATTGTTGAGCGGCAAAACATCTCATTCGATCTGCGCAAAGGAGCTTTGAATCCTTTTCCAAAAGGATTTCTAGAATTTAGAAAATCAAATAACCGATCTATAAAACGGATAAAGCGGACCGTAGCCTCACTTCCTTGGAAATTCTTCAATTGAAGTTTCTGAGTGCAAAATTCTATCGCGTCAGCTACACTGCTGCTCAAAGTCTGCGCTGCTAGGTAAACTTTCATCTTCATTTTATGATAATGTAAGTGTGCCATTTTAAGCTTGTTTCCAGCCCGTAGGCCTTCTCCTTCTTGTATTTTTGCCAACTCTGATATGAATTTCCATTCTATTGTGTTGCCGTCACCGTCTTTGAGGACTTTATAATCCCCAAGACAATTGCTTACCAATTTAAGCATATGACATGCGTCAAATATGACATGTATTTTGTCTTGCATTGAAGGGTGTGGAAAGAAAGGCAAGAAATTTTCCATACTGAAATTAGCACCTAGCGCTCGCATGGTTGCAAAATGTTGCGGCGGACCATCTAACGTAACAGAGACAACCTTGACACCGATATCATGTAGTCGTATCAAGGCATCAAGTAAAAGGCCGGCATTAGTGGCAGAGTCAATACCATTAATCAAAAAATATCCAATCGGTACTTTCCACGAACCATCAAGGGACACTACCATTAAAACTAACGCGGCTTTTGCCAAAACCCAAGGTATCACTTGATTCTGTTCCGTTACGAATATCAACGTAACCTCTAACTTTACCAACAGAAACATTTCGCAATCCTTTCTTGATAGAGATCTCATCAAGCATTAGACTACACATAACTTCCTTGTCCTTTTTCGTCGCTTCATCTACTTTCAACTTCAAAGCATCAAAGCTTTCTGAGGTGAAACCAGGTTCACCACTAATCGATGAATACCAGGATCTTAAGGTTCTCGGGTCTGGTAGGGCTTGACAAAATTTTCGTCTTACGAAGCCATACGCTTTCGGGGAGTAGAAGTGTAAGGTCATAGCGAAAGAACGAAGGGCTGGAGGATATTTTTCTCTGGTGATACCTAACCCATTATTTCTGCGCCGTGACTTGGTCTTTTTTTCACTATCGGCGATTGATCCCCAACATTCCGTTTATTTCTTATAAATCTTTCTACCAGTTGTGAAACATCTGCATCAGCAATAGCATGCAAACATGCAAGACCTGACTCCGGAAGCGACCTATTTCTACGCAATTCACTTACTATGTCCTTCAATGTGCGAATCTTCCCCCTCAAACGACCAATGTGTTGCTTCTGAACTTTATTTTGTGACTGCAACAGCCTCAGTTTTTTCTGTGTAGAAATAAGTTTCAGTCTCAGGCTTTTTGGTGATGTCTCGTATGAATGGTCATGCTGAAACAATTTTTTGCGCGTGCCAGTATTTGGTCGTTCTGGTGTATTTTTCGATTTCGGAGTTGTCAAGATTTCCGGTACCGAAGTTGAGCTGGTACCCTGCTCCGCGACGCTGGTACTTTCCTGTACCATACTTACTGGACTTAGGTTTTCGCTTAGTCTTCGATGTTTCGCAGCAGATGACGGTTCTGGTGCAGGACGCTTTAATTGGTTGTTGGAGTATATGGCTGTGTAGGAACGAATTTTTGTCAGTCCGAAAACAAGCACAAAGTTTGAATAAACAACGTATTTCGAAACATACTTCTCTTGGTTGTCGGAATGAAGTATGTTATTATTATAAGATTGCTGTAAAATATGCGTAATGATATCTTTAAGACTGTACCTCCACATTTTGTTAGTATCGAAGGGACCGCAGTACTATTTAACCAAAGGTAGCCAGTATTACCCACACGGTAAAAGCAATCTTGTTCAAAGTGATTGCTGCAAAGTACACTTTTCTTGGCTGGAACATAGTTTTGTAAATTCATCACTTTGATCCACTTTTCAAGTAATTCTGGATTTTTCACGGGAAATCTTAAATAATGACAAAAGTAAATAGTCAAGATCAGTGAATTTCTTATATTGAATACATCTAATCACGTTCCAGTAGTTGAAAGTCAATTTTTTTCTTTTAGATACAATTTACAGAAAAATGATCAAAATTTTGCCAACTTCCTAAACGAAAGGTGTTCATCTTTTGCTTTGCTCGCATTGCAATAGGCACAAATAGACTTGTATTCCCCGAAAAATGTGGGAATACTTTGTGGCCGGAGTGTAATTCTGGTGCCCTTTTTCTCAAAGCACTCAGCTCTCAAATGATTCGAGCATAGCCTGCTACTGTTTGTGGGGTTGAGAGTGGGTCCTAAATTATTCTTCTCCAACCACATTTGGAGGGTCTCTGGATCTTTCAGAGAAAATCTATAAAATCAATTAATACAGCATGCAAGTATTCATTCATTCAAAATTAGATCTAAACAAGTAAACATAACCTCGCGATTGCATATATGATACTTACTTGTGTAATGTTCTTCTTTCTACCCCATCTTCCATGATGCTTTCCTTGATGACCTGCAGTCTCTGGACTGGTCCGGGCTCGGCTCTGTCGATGAGCAGGTCGAGCGGCTTAATTCGCACATCCTTGCTACGGTTGATTCGCATGCACCTGTCAGATCCCGGGTCTTCAAGCGTCCGCCGGCTCCCTGGCTGACTGGGGACATTCGCATGCTCATGCGCCGGCGTAACCGTTGCTTCAAGGCGTTTCGCAGGGCCCCGTGTTCTGCGCTGTATGAAGACTACAAGATCCTCAGGAATCTGGCGCATGATGCTATTAAGGCCTCTAAGGTCAGCTACTACGAGCTACGGTTTCAATCCCTACGCGATGCGGGTTCTATCTGGCGGGAATTTCGCTTGTTGGGCCTCGCGAAGCAGCGGCGTAATGACATTCCTGCCCATATCTCGGTCCGGGAGTTAAGTGATCACTTTGCGTCTATTGTTCTGTTGCCTCAGCCGCCTGTTGTTCCCGTCACTCCCTCGGAGCCTGTGCTGCACCCCGTTTTCGATGATGCGCGCTTCTACTTTGCGCCGATTAGTCCTGAGTGTCTCGTCACTCATCTTTACGTGTCTAAGTCTAATGCTCGGGGGGTTGATCAGATACCGGTATCGTTCCTGCGGCTGGCTATGCCTGTTATCTTCCCTGTGCTCCTTCAGCTCTTTGGTAACTCTTTGTCCTCCTCCGTCTTCCCTGCTTCCTGGAAAAGAGCGATCGTCCAGCCAGTTCCTAAGGTTTCTCGCCCTGCTACTGCTGCTGATTTTAGGCCTATCTCGCTGCTCTGTACGGTCTCTAAGATTCTTGAGAGGATTGTTCACCGCCAACTCACTGACTTCCTGGATCGTAATAACGTCTTAGATAACTTTCAAACGGGCTTTCGTAAGGGCTTCAGTACACAGTCTGCCCTTCTTAAACTCACTCATGATGTTCATCTGGCCATGGACAAGCGCATGGTCACCGTGGCTGTGCTTTTTGACTTT
>CAJZBL020000005.1:0-72500 GCA_914767705.2 Tenthredo notha
AATAATAAAAAAAAAAGGGGGGGGGGGGGGGGGGGGGGGGGTCGGTACTGTAGGAAACGGGTAGAGAAGAAGAGGAGAAGAGAAGAGAAGAGAAGAGAGGATTTTATTGGTGCCGAGCCAATATGGCACCGATTTCGGCCAGCAGCCTTTGAGTCTCGGGGGAGACGTGGGGGAGGACTTGGGCTGGGATCGGTACGGGGATGGGGACTAGGACGGCAGCGGGAACGGTAATGGGAGCGGGAACGGTAATGGGAACGGAAACGGTAATGGGAGCGGGAACGGGAACGGGAACGGGAACGTAACGGTCAGAGCGCCCGCCGTCCAACCACGCCGGACCACAGGTACGGCAGGTACGCAGGGTAGTCTCGCTCCTGCCGCACCCGTAGCAAAATTTGTCCTGACGCGGCTGGCGACAGGCGGTATATCGGTGTCCCTCTGCCCGACAGTTCCAACACTGATCGGACAGCGGAATCACCGAAGCAGGATCTGGGAGAGGGAAGAGAGGACGAATGGTGGGAGAGGAGGGCAGTGAAGGAGCGGGAATTCCGGTCCGGCTGTTGGCCCCTACCACTTTCCACAACGGACTCAAGGGGGTCCTAGGGCCCGGTATGGCCTTATTAGCCGGAACGGAATGAGGATCGGGGTCGGGATGGGTAGTCGGAATGGGATTAGGGGGTTGTGGGGTTGTGGGGTTGGGGGGAGTTCGGGGAGACGATAGGAGTTGTTTGTTAACAGACAGGAGGTAGGAGGAAGGTGGTCGGTAGCGGAAGGAAGAGGTTGTGGTTCGGGAAGGGAAAAAGGAGTTTTCACGGAATGGTACCAAACCCGCACCTTCTCATGGGCTTGGCCATGATCGGGTGCGAGATTGACCATACCAGCTGGAGCTGGCTCCATCGGTCTTGGTGCGGGGGAGGCCAAACGCGGGAGGTTCGGATATGGCTGCTGGACCGAAATCGCATTAGGTCGGCGTAACGGAGGAAGAAAAACGGGACGAAAGTCAGAAGAGGGAGGTAAGGGCGGTAGGGGAGCGGGAGCGGAAACGGGAAGAAAGATCGGGAAGGGGATTATCGGCATGGGGAAGGGGGGTGGAGGTACGAGAGGAGGTTAGAGGGAAATCAAACTCTAGTTCTGACTCGGAGATTGTATCCTCCGGGTTGGTGCTGGATACATCCAAGAGGTCCCTCGGGACGCAACACTCCTTTACCTGGAGTCTTCGTCGCGGTAATAGAGGGAGCGACTCGCGGCTTTCTCCCACCTCTGGGCTCGGGCGCACCTCCCAATCGGTTCCCTCGACCCACGGACGACCCCGGTCGTTGACGATCGGACCACTCCGCCCCGGTTTCGCTGACTCGACGGGGCCCCCGAATGGTACTTGGGTACAATTTTTCGCGACATTTAGCCTTAAAGGAAGTAAGGGTACGTTAGTGGCATCTAATTCATCCGAGAGAACTTCGTCTAGTGTTGGGGGGACTCCTTCTATTACCAGGGGGACTTCGGTCACAATTGGGGGGATTTCGTCTATTATTGGGGGGACCTCTTCTATTATTGGGGGGACTTCTTCTATTATTGGGGGGACTTCCTCGATTATTGGGGGGGCTTCTTCTTCGCGGGCCTCTGGGGGTTCGACGGTAGGGAAGGCACGGTAGGGCTTAAGGTCTTTAATGTGCGATTTTCCAACGGGGTTACCATTACAATCTTCTAATTCATAAACCACAGCTGATAAGACTTTTGATATGACGTAGGGACCTTTAAATTTCGGAGCTAATTTTGAAGCTATAAAGTCGACGGCAGATGATAGGATATGTTGTCTACGCCAGACTAAGTCACCTATGGCGAATTTTAAATCCCTTCTACCACGGTTATAATATTCAGCCTGTCGCTCGGAAGAACTCTCTAAATTTTCAGCTATGAGATCACGCAAGGCAGATAATCTCCTAACTCGATTTTCCCAAACTTCGGGCGGTATTGGTTGGATCTGGGGAGGGCCTTCTTCCTTTCTTTTCAAGGAGGTACCGGGTCTAAGTTCACGTCCAAAATTCAAAAAGGCAGGGGTTACTTGAGTTGAGCTGTGAGTCGCGGTATTTATGGCAAAACGGAATTCGGACAAATGGGCATCCCAAGAGCGATGGTCATTTTCTATGAAAGCCACTATCATTGTTTTCAAAACTCTATTGACTCGCTCTACGGGATTGGCTTGGGCATGATAAGGGGGGACAGTAGTGTGATAAATTCCCATTTCTCTACAGGCTTGCTTCATGGCCTTATTAACAAACTCTGTGCCATTATCGGTAAGCAAGACTTCAGGGGTTCCCCAGCGGAAAAATACTAACTCTTCGAGTGCTTTTATTATTGACTGGGAATTTGCCTTACGTAACGCGATAACCTCTACCCATTTGGTAAACAAATCTTGAATCACCAGTACGTAGGTGAAGCCTTGTCTACTGGGAGGAAATGGGCCCATGATATCTGCCGCGATCATCACCCACGGTTGTTCTAGAACGCGATTACCCATTAATCCGCGGGGGCTAGCTTGCTCAACTTTACATTGCTGACAGATCTCGCAATTCCTAACGAAGTTAGCTACTTCACGATAGATTCCCGGCCAATAATATAGTAAGGCAACTCTAGCATATGTCTTTTCTATTCCTAAGTGGCCAGCGGTAGGGAGGGAATGGTTTTCGATAATCGCGGTATTTCGGGATTCTTGGGGGAGAACTAGTTTCCAGGCATCTAAGTCTGGGAGGAGTGGGTCAGCTAAATCGTCAACTCTATGACAGTAGAGTCGCCCCTCTTCTACTTTCCAGTCCGGGTATTGAACTTGGCGCGTATTTACGTTTTCTACGCGTTTTTTATACCAGGCATCTGTAGTTTCGGAGATCGCGGCTACTTCTTCGTCGGTAGGGTCTTCAAACATACGGGAGAGGGCATCCGGTACGTGATGGAGGGCTCCCTTACGGTGTACTATTTCAAAGTCGTATTCTAACAATTCCAAAGCCCAACGGGCTAATCTGCCCGTGGGATTTTTCAAGTGATATAACCAACGAAGACTACTATGATCGGTGATTACGGTAAACTTGTACCTTCTAAATAGGGACGGAACTTTCAGATGGACCAGATCACGGCTAAACACTCTTTTTCGGTAACGGTATATTTCCTCTCCGGAGGTGTCAAGCTTCGACTAGCATATGCTACGACGTATTCCTGGTCATTTACGGTTCGAGTCAGGACGGCTCCTACTCCGGTATCACTGGCGTCAGTTTGTAAGAAAAAGGGGACCGAGAAGTTGGGACAATTTAAAGTAGGGGCGGTAATCAACGCGGTTTTCAGGTCTTGGAACGACTGTTCCTGATCAGTTTCCCAATTCCACCTACGATTCTTTTTCAGTAAGCTGGTTAGGGGTTGAGCTCGGGTCGCAAAGTCATTAATGAATCTCCTATACCATGATGCCATTCCTAAGAATCGCCGTACTCCCTTTATATTCCTGGGGGCCGGGTATTTAATTATTGCCGAGACTTTTTCGGGATCAGCCCGTAGGCCTTGCTCATCTACTAAGAACCCGAGATACTTCACACTGGATCTACAAAAGAAACTTTTCTCCCGATTTATCGTTAGGTGGGCTTGGGATATTCTATTAAGAACTATTCTCATCCATTTAAGATGTTCGTCAAAGTCGGAATTTACGATGATTATATCATCCAAATAAACAAAAACATAAGGTTCCATTTCGGGACCGATTAGCTTATCCATTAATCTTTGGAAAGTAGCGGGGGCTCCTGAAAGTCCGTATGGCATTCTTTTAAACTGGAAAAGCCCACGACCTGGGACTGTGAAAGCAGATACTTCCCGACTCGCGATATCTAGAGGGACTTGGTGATAAGCCTGACTTAAATCAATGGTTGAGATATACTTGGCCTCACTAAGCTTATCGAGGATAGCACTCATGTAGGGTAAAGGGTACGCATCTTTCTTAGCGACTTCATTAATCTTGCGAAAGTCTAAGCAGAATCTATATTTCCCGTTTGGCTTTTTAATCATTACTACGGGAGTTGACCACTCACTATTAGATGGCTCTATTATATCTGCTTCTAACATAGCGTTTACCTCTTCATACATGGCTTCCCTTACTATCGGTGAAACTTGATAATACCTCTGTTTAATCGGGGGGTGATTTTGGACGTCGATTTTATGAACGGTTAAATCGGTAAGACCGGGATAACCTAGTGAGGGGGGGATCAATTCGTCCAAAACTTGTGTTACTCTGTCCATCTGGAGCGGAGTTAATTCAGCGATACCGGGATTCGAAAGTTTAGGCCCAATTGGTGGGGTATCGGGGTTCAGTCGGTCGCGCGGGATTTCTGTAGGTTCGGTATTCATTAAGGATTCGGCAAAGTTGACGGTTTTCTTGGGAGTATCCTTCTCGCAAGGTAGAGAGGGTTTTGTACGACATCGCAAGTCGTTCAACACCGGACTGGAATTTTGTGAAGTTTTGGCCGAGTTCTTTAAGATCGGAGGACGTACTGTTAAGACTTGCGCGTAAGTCTTCGAGACGGTAGGTAAGTCCTCCCCAAGACGAAAATCCGGTTGAATGGTAGGAGTTGAACTGGGTATTTTATTTTTAGGAATCGGTAGGGGGGATTTTCCAAGTGACACGATAGGGGTTTGAGGTGGTACGATAGGGGCTCGAGACGGTACGGTAATGGTTTGGGACGGTACGGTAGGGGGTCGAGACGGAACGATAATGAGTCGAGACGGTACGATAATGGTTCGAGACGGTACGATATTGGTTCGAGACGGTACGATATTGGAGCGAGACGGTACGATACGGTTCGGAGACGATACGATTTTTGGTTGAGACGATACGATACGGTTTGGAGACGATACGATATTTGGTTTTGACGATACGATACGGGTTGGAGACGATACGATATTTGGTTTTGACGATACGATACGGGTTGGAGACGATACGATATTTGATTGAGACGATAATTTTTGGTCCTCTTTTGAGGAACCCGGTTTCTCTGGCTTGATCTCAGCAGTTCCCAGGGATGCGGTACCAAAAGGTTGTCCGGATCGAGTTAGAAACGGCATTCCTTTAGAAGTGGGACTACTCCAACAATGAGTTTGGAAATTCGCGGTGATATTAAAGGCATTGGCGAAATCCATCCCTAGGATACCCTCATACTCGAAGGAGGGGGCGAAACGCATGACAAGATCTCTCCGATAGTCTTCAAAATAGACAGGGAGAGCTATCTCTCCCTGAGTCTTCTCGACGCTCCCATTTGGATAGATTATGTCCGATCGATGGTTTCGAGAGGCTATTTCCCGGGCTTTCGTGAAACGATCAAGGGATAACCGACCGATATACGATACGCAAGCGCCTGGATCGAATAAGGCCCGAACCAGTTGATTGTCTATTAATACCTCCAAATAATATCGGTTATCCTGGGAAAGGGCAGCTACCATGGGACTATAATTTATCAATGGGTGTTTCGTCGGGGGCGTTACGGTAATCGGGGAACAAGAGGAAACCCCAGTCCTTAGTTCCCGGTAGGGTTTTCCGTGGCGGTGTCGGTACAACGCGGGCAACTATTCACGGTTACTCCTGGTCTCCCACATCTAAAACAGTGACGAGATAATGGTTGGGGACACTCGCGGCGCATGTGTCCCGTCTGGCGACAATTCCAGCAATGGATTTCGTCGGTGGACGCTGGAAGGGAATTTAGGGACATCAGGGCGGGTATGGGTCGGGTAGAGGGCCTTACGCCACTTGGGAACGTGTTTGGGGAGTTAGCCCAGGGCACCGTGGTCGAACGCGCGGGGGGTCTTACGCCACTAGTGGACGCAACGGAAGGGTTTACCCAGTCTACTATGGCTGGACGTGTAGGGGGGGGAGTGACTATGGGGTTAGGAGCTGAGGTCACTGACTCGCGTTCGGTCACGAAGGGTTGCTGAGTTATCACGGGCCTTACTACCTTGGGTGACACTCTCCTTAAGTTTGGGGTCGGCTTTGGTGCTTCTGGGGGGGGCTTCGAGGACCCCGGGGGTGGCTAACGCTGCTAATCGCGGCTGGGGTACGATACGACGACCGATATACGCATGTTCGGATAAGATAGAATCTTCAGCGGTAGGGGGAGGAATGTATAGTTTCCCTAAGGATCGGGATGACTCCACCTGTTCACCGGCGCGCTCTAGCTCATCCAATGTGAAAAAACTATCGCTTGGAAGAAGGGCACGATAGTCGGGGTGTAGATTGGAGTAAGCCAATTCCAATTGTTCTCTTTCCGGTAAGGAAGGCGTGAGATAATCCATGATCATCCTTAGACTCAGTAGGTAGTCGGCAATGGGCTCATCTATGCCCTGTGTTCGTCTACGCGCTTCTTCTTTTAATCGGAATTAAAAATTGATTCCCCCAAAGCGAACGCGGAAGGCAGCGACAAAGGGTTGCCAACCTGCCCAACTGGACTTATTCATTCGGAACCAGTACAAGGCTTTATCGGACAGGATATGGGAGAGGGACTCAAACAAATCCTGGTCATTCAGGTAACTACTACCGCGGCATTCTTCTACCCGCTTCAAAAATTCTTCAACACTTGCTCCACGCGTTCCCGAGAAGTCAAGGCGCCAGCGGCTAACAATATTGTGTAAGTCGCGAGTTGTATCGGATTTAGGTTGGACTTGGGTCCTCTCAGTGTGATATTGTCGATCGGTAGGGTATAGATCGGACAAGGGGGCTCGAGTTTCAGGGACTGGGATCTCTATCGAGAGATTTGAGAATCGGGGAGAGGGTTGAGGCGGCACGGCAGGGAGCGGAGTTCTAACGGGGAGACGGTTCTGCGGCACGGTAGGGAAATCTAATACGGAACTAGGAATCAATCGAGGAGAGGTAATCACCGTATCCACGTACGGATTTATTCCTACTGTTTTAAAATGGGGATTCGGAGATATCACATACGTCGCGCTCCTACCAGGGTGGCCGTTTTGCGGAGTTTGGATTGGGGTGAAATAACCCGGGACTAATCCCCGCCTTGAAGGGACTTGGTTCTCTATTGGGCTTCCCGCGAAACTAACTCGCGGTTGTTCGACGTGGCTCGCGTACTTGGTCGTCGACTGACCATTGGGTATTGGCTGACAGGGCGGTATTTCCGGGGGAGGGGTGGTTACCCCTTTCGGTACGACGGTTATGTCATGAGGTCCCGAGGCTTCATTTTCCCTAACAGTCTCTATCTGGGGACACTCGTCATTCTCCGGAACCCAAGTAGTATTGTACCCGTTACACCTTTGGTGATACCTCAACAGTCGATACAGGCGTTTTTCGAGGTCGCCGGTAATTGCGAGGGACGCCTGTCGAAGCAGTTCATTTACTTCAGATTCGGGAAGTATGCTTAATTGTTCAATCAGTAAGCTTGTGTGGTCTTGCCACGAGAACTCCGGGGTCGGCGAAACAATTGGAGGGGAGTTAAGAGGGCGACTTAGGGTGGAATCCATTGTTAATATATGAGATGAGTTACCTAGTTACAAAAGACAAACACAATAGCGAGAAAGAAATGGAAAATAAAACGGGAATAAAGAAACAAACTACAAAGTTGTGACTAGTCAGGTACGTTACGAGATAGGGGTCTAATTATCGTGGGCCCCACGTTGGGCGCCAAATTTGTGACGTGCCTACCAACGACCAGGGTTTAAGGCCTGACCGACTACGTCTACAAAGTCAGACACTCTAGCCACGATTGGCTCACCGAAGAATTTACTAATTAGAGCTGATTTTAAAAATAGTTAATTCCCGATGAAGGAAGGTGCGATATGTTGGGCGCCAGGTACCTTAAATGATACCGCGGTAACAAAATGACGTTACAACCAAACTCGAAATAATATTGATAAAGAATTAAATAAAACATAATAAATACAAATATAGCGACGGGATAATTAACTAAAAGTAATACGATAATACACGGCAAGCTCAGCGTGAGGGGAACATGGGGGCGAAATAATATAGATGAGAATCAAAATACTTTTAGGTTTATGGATTTAATCTCAAAGAAACCAATTTAAATAGAACAATAAATGATAACAATTAATCCGAACAATAAAACATAAGATAAAACAATTAAACAGTCAAAGCCGATCACATAGGTCGGTCGGAATACAAATTAAACCAGATACACGAAAATACTATCAACGACAGCTGACTGACTAGGTCACACACATAAGAGTAGGGCAGGGGGTAATACAGAACATAAGGGAATATAGAACACAGAGGTAGGTAAACTAGAACAAGTCACTGAGACAAAAAGAAAGAAAACAATATCTTATGGTATAACAGGAATCAATCATCGAAATATATTAGTTCCTAGGAAATGAGTCGGTAACATAGGGGGATCAAAAAGTCCAGAATCGATGATTTGTGGACTTCTAGTGACTAATGGGACGGGTCGGTATCACGGAATATTCCCTAGAGAAGTACACGGCGTCGGAATCAAATTCAAATAAGGCCGTACAAAGATGGCCAAGGCAATGTTACACGATACACGCCATGTGGCTACGCAGTAACCAACTAACAAAAGGGACGTTAGAATCTATGACAATTATTAACTTTAAATAACAGTAATTATACCAGCTCAAGGTTTCTGGGGAGAATGGGGCACTTTTTTCAGTTACTAAGGGGTTAAATTAATCAGAATATCACAATAACGTTTTTATAACCTGTAGATCGACCCTTCCAGAAACACGTGGCTCAACAAGCCGTCGAGATCAATTATCGTATTTTTACTACGCAACTAATTCTTCCACGTGGGAAATCCTTATTTCTGGGATTAGATTTTACAACAATTAAGGGGGAGATTCAGTTAACAATTAATTACATTTACCATGAGGGCTAATGTAGAAATATGTAACAAAGGACAGGAAAGTGACGGTACAACGATAAATGACGGTACGATAATTAATAACGACACGGCAAGGAATAACGATACTGTCTCGAAAAATCAATCAATAAGGCGTTATCATACGATGGGGGAACACAGTGAACAATAATCAATAATCAAATGAAACTACGACATGACAATTCGACGATATAGGGACGGCGTCACAACGACGCAATTAGAAACGAATTTCTTTTAATCAATTTAATATCAATCGAAGGGTCGTTTAAGATTGGAATCTTACCTCAATCAAAGCACAAAAGAACTACACTAACTGAAGTTAGAAGTTACTCAAAGATAAGTTACGGTACGTTAAACGTGTTTGGTACAAAGGACAAAAATTGAAAAATATTCAACACAGAATGACTCAATACGAAATCCAAACAAGAAGTGAGGCTCCTGGGCTTGTCGCTAGGCAGATGCAATTTTGGGGGAGGTATAGGATCTACGCATGAAATCAATAGGCGTATTCCTCTTCTGCCGGGTTGTGTCGCAGACCTGGCAGGGCTTTTCGACACTTCGAGCTTTGGCCAGGGGCTTGTCAGATGGCTCGTCATGTTCTTGATATCCTGGAAGGCGGAATTTCTGCATTTGGACCGGTGGACCAAGCCGGTACGGGACAGGTGATTAGAAGGAGGAAGCTACTCCTGGTTAGATATTCGTTATGCAGCGCTCTTCCAGGCATATCTCTGGATACGAGGACTCGTTGTCCCCTGGTTAATCACTCGAAAGCCGGTGGGCCCGCCAGGTCGGATTGGATGTAGAGATGATCTCCCTCAGTGTTGTCAAGCCGGAACGGTACGGGAATATAAGATAGGGGGGGGAACGGAAAAAAGCATTATTACATGAACTTATAATCACAACTAGGGACCTTGGACACTTGAGCTGGGACTTCTTGCTTTGGTTCTAATTTTTATATTAGGTGGTCACTTCGTTCAGAGGAGGAGATGGTTCATTTACGAGGCCTACTATTTTGCCTCGTTACAACGTACATGATGACTAATGTGCTGTGCCATCCCTGACCTCGTCGCTTTATAGCATCGATTACACCTGACCTGACCTTGGTATGTTAACATCCAAAATCAACCGTCGCGAACTGTGACAGTCTTTTTGTTTTTATATCGCAGCTAACGTTAATTTCAAACATCTGGTAATGTATAGTGTTTGAGCATGTGTGTGTGGAATCTACCACGCTCTTTCCTTGTATTTATATTTTCTAAAACGAACGTCGCTTCGCCAATACGGTTTCGTATTCGATACGGCCCTTCGTATAAAGCTAAAAATTTTCCCATTATCTTATTTTTTGAATCAGAAACATGAGCGGATCCACGTCACTTCACTCAAAAAAAAACCATCAAGTCACGGATCTTTGCGCCATTCAGAATATCTATAGTACTATGGAAAAAAAAAATACAACTTGAAGGATTTTGAAAATTTTTCAAAAATGGCGGAGTTAGAGCTATGTGAATTTTCGTAAACCGCTGTTGCACCGGTATGTTTGAAAATTCATATCTCCGAAAGTATTCATCGGAGCGGGCTGATCCTTCAATCATTTTCTTCGTAAAAGAATGCGCTTTCATAGAAAAAATGTTGATTACAAAAAAAAAAATTCCTTCAATTTTTTTTTGTCGTTTTTTTTTTTAATTTCGCTGCCATTTCCGCGGGACTCACAGAAATTCATGAAGGTAAATTTTTTTGGATACCTGAATCCTTCCCCTTCAATCCTAAAAAAAAAAATTCATGGAGAAAATACCTGGGCCGGAGAAAAAAAATAAAACGTCTTGTCGCGCGTCGCCGCGCGCGTCAATCGACGTCCGCGCTACTCCTGCGAGCTCGTTGTGTTCCGTAGTGGAGTTAAATTACATTTGATGCTTCTCTATACACTCGGGCTATTCATTCTCGAAGGAATGTGTTCAACCACCTTAGCCCTCGCTTATCCGTCTACTAGTCATGTTTTCTCGGAGTTATGTACCTATACCTGTTCTGGAAATTCTGAGCCACCACGTGCACAAAATCTGTTACCTGTATCGCAATATAATCCCGCAATCTACGAGGTTATTTTGAAAAGGCAAATCATTGAACCATGATTGTCTGTGACAGAAAAGACTTCAATAGGCTTCGAAGAATCTATTGTTTCGTATGGCCCAAGCGGACCGGAACAGTTGATTGCGGTAAAATTGATCTTTGATGCGTAACCCACGTGTAAGGATTAAGTGAATCTTTTTTTGCGGCATTCACCAGGTGCAACAATTGCACCAAGTTGCCTGCACCTGTTGTAAGGCATCTTTTGAACTGACCTGGAATAAAAGGCTCAGCAATTCCGTAATGACCTCAGTCTTACGACAAACTCGCAATTGAACGCTCAACAACTCTTTCGCTATCGAAATGCCGAGAAATCATTGTTGTAATCCGTTCGGCCTACCAAAGCATTCGAAAATTTTACGCCCGGTAACACAGTGGATGTGCGATAAAGTGACATCGATCACACACGGTTGTTTGATTTGTGATACTTGTCGGCTGATGTTAAAGGACAATGCAGTGCCTGGCACGTCGAAGCAAACTGTGACAGAGATTGGTTCGACATCGTCATCAAGCGAATGTAAATCCGGAAGTTCATGTATTAATTTTCCCGAGGTTGATAAAATAAATGTAATCTCTGCTGTCAATTCATCATTGGCAAGCTTAGGTGAATCACCGATACCCGTGAAAAAAATCAAAACGGTTTCGGAGAAAGTAGAGGTATTCGGAAAACTTTCAACTGCATTCAAACAACATTTTCCGGACTGTGTACCTACGAAGAGCGAGAGTGCCGATTATAACGAGTGGTTAACTCAGTTAAAAGATAGATTTAACGAAACAGATGATAAGGCATTCAGATTGACCATTCTTACTGCTCTTCCAAAGAGTTGGAGTGTGGGAAAAATCGAGGAAGAGTTTAACGTCACAAATCATATGGCTTGGACGGCGAAAAGGTTAGCTGAAGAGAAAGGAATATTATCCTCACCGAATTCGAGACCTGGCAAGACGATATCATCTGAAGTTGTATCACTCGTGGTAGAATTTTATCGAAGTGAAGAGGTCAGTCGCATAACACCAGGTCAAAGAAGCTGCGTAACCGTTGAAAGAAATGGTAAAAAAGTATCGGTTCAAAAGCATCTCATGTTGAATAATCTGAGAGAATTGTATCGATTGTTTCGTGATCGTTATCCGGATAAAAATATCGGTTTTTCTAAATTTGCAGAGTTGCGCCCGAAAGAATGCATTTTAGCAGGACCAAGTGGCACACATACCGTGTGTGTTTGTACTTATCACCAGAACGTAAAGCTGATGATGATGGGTGCAAATATTAGTGATTTAGTTAAGAAAGGAGCTCTGAATTTTCCGACCTACCAGCATTGTTTAGCTCAAATCCTTTGCAATCCATCACAGCCACAGTGTCATTTGGAAGCATGCTCAAATTGTCCTGGTGTGAATATCATCAAAAAATCGTTGCAAGAAGCCTTTGCAAATAATTTCATCAGCGATGTTACTTACAAACAGTGGATATCAGTGGATCGAACGGCTTTAGAGACACTCACCAAAAAGTCCGAGGATTTTGTAGATAACTTCTGTGATCAATTGTCGAAATTGGTTGCACATGATTTCGTTGCGAAGCAGCAAAGTAGTTATTGGCAGAAAATGAAAGAGAGCTTGGCAGTTGGCGAATTTTTAGTAGTATGCGATTTCGCTGAGAATTATGCATTTGTTGTACAAGATTCCACGCAAGGGTTTCACTGGAGCAATAATCAGGCGACTATTCATCCAATCGTGGTTTACTATAAAAGTTACGGTGACGACCAGTTGAGACATTTTAGTTTTGTGATAATTTCAGAGCATCTGAAACATAATACAGTTGCGGTTCATTTATTTCAAAAAAAGTTAGTCAACTCTATGAAAGAGAAGTTCCAAGATTCAATTCCTATAGAAAAAATAATTTATTTCTCCGATGGAGCAGCTTCCCAATATAAGAACAAAAAGAATTTCATAAACCTGACACATCACTTTGAAGACTTTCAATGCCAAGTCGAATGGCATTTTTTTGCTACATCACATGGAAAAGGGCCGTGTGATGGCGTAGGTGGAACTGTTAAGAGATTAGCCTCACGTGCGAGCTTACAACTAATTGGCAATTCCGATCCTATTCAAACACCGCTGGATCTATATAATTGGGCATGTTCTTATTTTCGAAGCATATCTTTTGCGTACTGTACGTCTGTGGAACATCAAGCAGAAGAATCTATTTTACAAAATCGATTTGACAAAGCCTTGACAGTTCGTGGCACTCTGAAATTACATGCGGTCATTCCAATATCTCATAAACTCGTCAAAACAAAATTATTTTCCGCATCAGAGAAATTTGATTCCATGAAAATTATGAATTAATTTCAAACAGAGGTGTCCTACTAAGTGTCATCGAGCGAATCATCGCTAAAAACATCGGCACTTTTCAGAGCCACCAAAATATTGCAAAAGATGGACCGCGCGGCGACGCGCGACAAGACGTTTTATTTTTTTTCTCCGGCCCAGGTATTTTCTCCATGAATTTTTTTTTTTAGGATTGAAGGGGAAGGATTCAGGTATCCAAAAAAATTTACCTTCATGAATTTCTGTGAGTCCCGCGGAAATGGCAGCGAAATTAAAAAAAAAAACGACAAAAAAAAATTGAAGGAATTTTTTTTTTGTAATCAACATTTTTCTATGAAAGCGCATTCTTTTACGAAGAAAATGATTGAAGGATCAGCCCGCTCCGATGAATACTTTCGGAGATATGAATTTTCAAACATACCGGTGCAACAGCGGTTTACGAAAATTCACATAGCTCTAACTCCGCCATTTTTAAAAAATTTTAAAAATCCTTCAAGTTGTATTTTTTTTCTCCATAGTACTATAGATATTCTGAATGGCGCAAAGATCCGTGACTTGACGGTTTTTTTTTGAGTGAAGTGACGTGGATCCGCTCACATTAAGTGCTCGTACCAATACTAGATCATTAACTTCAAATTCTGTCATTTTATGACTTGCATTAAATCTTTTGGCTCTGCGTTGTCCGTGCTTAATAATATTATTCCTAACTAGTGTTAACTTTAATTCTTGTGGTATTTCATCATTGTCTAATCTAAACCATTTTTTCCAGAATCGAGTGGGTGTCTCGCCTAACTGTATCTCGCAAGGGCAAAATCCAGTCGACTCATGGTTCACTTCGTTCACGCAGCATTCAATGACTCTTAACCAGTCTATCCAAGAGGTATGTTTTTCGGTTAATAATGTTCTAAAGAATCTTTCCAATTCACGATTTACTCGTTCAACCATATTTCCTTGCGGATGTCTGATTGACGAGAAAATCGGAATGATCCCTTCTTCTTCTGGCTTACTTAGCCATGCTGCCGACGTGAACTGTGTTCCATGGTCGAACTGGATTTTGCGAGGCTTGCCTAGCTCTGGGATATATTTGTCAAAGATGCACCGGATTGTGGAGTGCGCGTCCGCTGATTTTAACGGGTACAATCGCACGAATTTGCTGAACGTATCGATCGTGACCAAAAGCCATCGATAATTTCCGCGACTCGCAGGTAACGGGCCCAAAAAATCAATCGACAATAACTCACCTACTTGTGTTGGAGTTATATTTTGCATCCGCGCATAACTATACATAGTCGGAACTTTACATCTCTGACACCGATCGCAGTTAGCTATCGCTCGTCTGATGAGGCGCGCAAATTTAGGATAGTAAAAACTTTCCTCAAGCATTAAATAGCATTTTCGTGCACCTACATGTCCGTAGACTTCGTGTGTTTCTTTGATTAAGTTTTTTACTAAGTTTTCAGGAAGGAAAGCTCTCTTGGAGCCCCCTGGTTCCAAGTGGTACCAGATCCCATTTTCTAAGTTTAATCTCTTTTTTGTTCGTGATCGATCTTGAATTATCAATTCCTGTAAACGTCGGTCTTGTGCTTGATGCACGCCAAACGTACTTAAATCTTTACTTAATCCAATGGTGATTTTTTTAGCTAAAGGTGCTAATACTTTTACTCTGTTTATTTGTGATACCTTTTTTTCTACTTTAGGTGGGTACCGGCTGAGCGTGTCCGCGACAAGATTTTCCGCCCCCTTCACATACTCGATCGTGAAATCATACGTTTGAATGAATAAAATCCATCGAGCCAGCCGAGAACTGATAAGTTTGCACGATTGCATTAACGTCAGAGCACGGTGGTCGGTTCGGATCGTTAACTTGGCTCCGACCACAAATGTCCGGAACTTCTCCAGCGCAAAGACGATCGCTAATAACTCTTTTTCCGAAGTAAAATAGTTCAATTCTGCCCCCTTTAGCGTTCGACTCGCGAAACCAACTATTAACTCCTCGCCTGCATCGGAGAGCTGGTACAACACGGCACCTATTGCATAATTACTTGCATCACTTTGCAAATAGTATCGTTTTTTAGGATTAGGATGATGAATTATCATCTCCTGGCAAAATAATTCCTTAACTTTATTGAAATGCTCTATCATTTCCTCGTTTCACTCCCATTTGGCCTCTTTTCTCACTAGTTTCAGTAACGGCGATGTTGCATCTGAATAGTTCTTTGTAAACTCATTGTAATAGTTTGTCAGACCTAAAAATCCTTTCAGTTGCTTGACATTTTTTGGTTCCGGGAAGAACTTAATCGCTTCTATTTTACTAGGTTGTGGCAATATCCCACGTTTTGTAATTCTATGACCTAGAAAATCAATTTCCTCCCGAAAGAACTAAGATTTATTGAAGTTGATTGTCATATTGTGTTTCCTAAAAACCTCAAAAAGTGATTCAAGATATGCCAAATGAGTCTGGAACGAGTCAGATAGACACAGAATATCGTCGATGAAATTTATTGTAAACTCGTTAGTATCTTTCAAAACTAAGTCTAAAGCAAGAATAAGACTGGCTAAGCTTGTATTAAGTCCGCAGGGTGTTACCGCGAATTGGTATGTTTTCCCTTCGTGCATAAAAGCAGTGTATTTTCTCGAGTCACGGTGTAGCGGTACTTGCCAGAAACTGGCAGTTAGGTCAAGACTGGACATCATCGATGCGTTTCCGCACTTCTGAAATAGAACCTCAGTAGACTGAGCGCAATCGTGATCCGGTACTATCAGCTTATTTATGAATCTGGCGTCTAATACTAATCTGATGTCGCCTGATTTTTTGGCAACCACCACCAAAGGATTAATATATTCGCTATATGACCGTTCGATAATACCAAGGCTTAGCATCTTATCGATCTCGTCTTTAACTTTATCTCGATACATTATAGGAACAGGATAAGACCGTCGAACAAAAGGTCTATCCTCGTAAATTTTGATTCTATGTTCATAAACCGTGATTCTACCTGGTACTTTTGAGAAAATCTCGCGATACTTTTTTAGCAGATTAGCAAACGCCTTCATCTCCCAAGCTTCCAGTACCTGGCATTCCGATGTCTTGCTGTTAATCTCATCATCGGTTAATCCAATCTGACCCTTACCTACCTTCGCGATGTTAGCTACGAGATCTTCGACCGGATTATCGTTAGGTTTTTGAACGTCAATTTGATTAGTTTTATCATTGATTTTAATTCGTAATTTTTCAACGTTTAAGTCTAAGTCGGCATGCCAACGGTGTAAGGTATCGATACCTACAATTACGTCTTGTTTTAAGCCTTGCACGATGAGAAAACATACCTCATCGGACAACGACCCTACCTTGACCTTAGCCAAAAACTGTTCTTTTATTCGCGTTGGTTTTCCCCCTAATACCCCTATGTAAGGATGGGTTGGGTGGTCGGGAGAATAAGTAAAAGATTAATACTCGGTGTACGTTCTATATTTTAACACTGAGCGACACGACTCCTCCATGTCTTTCTACATTTCTCTGTGTGGGACTGCTGCCCTCGCGTCGCGTCCTCTCTCTCGCCGTGGCGCCGCCTCGTGGCAACCCACGATACTAGTGGCGGGCCTTACAATTCGGCCTTTCTGACATTAGTCCGTCACGGACTTCGTACACTTGTTATATTAGCTTGTGCTTTTAAATTTGTCTATGATAGACTTGTTACGTCCTAGGCTGGAAGCCGAATATTTAACCTATAGGTACAACAGTTACCGCAGTTATTATCATAAGCATGAAAATACCGACGTGCAATTACCATCAGAGTTATAATAATACTCTATTGATGTAATTCCATTTATAATTTTTTCCTTTAATTCTTTTATATTATTTTACTCATAGATATAAGTCAATACTTTCGAAAGGAACAATCTTAACCATAATGTAGACACATTCATCTCATTCTCTCACGAAACGAATATGCTAAGAAACACTTGAAACACCATAAACCTGAAAGCCGAAACTTTAAGTAAACTTTCGAACTCTGGAAAATATCCTTATTGACGAAACATAAATCTTCTAGATCCTTCAGATTTTTACGACCGAAAGCGGAAAAGTCTAAAGACAAAGACAGCTCTGTTTAAACGAGGATAGATCATAGACGCTCGCAGCATCCCTACTTAGCATCTCGACGATTGGGCCTCTGACCCAATCGCCTCGCACTATTCATCTTTTATCCAACCATATTTTTTCTCGCTTTTGTTTTAATGAGTTTTTTACCAATAGAAGAAACCTCGCCTTCCCGCGAGTTTTCCAGGACCTCTCCTTCGCGTACCCGCGAGGAGAGATCCTTTCCATTCCATATTAGTCAGTTAGTCACAGCACGTCAATTAGAAAAGATCAACCTCATAGAATCGTAGAAATCATAATTTTTCATTCAAATAGTTTTGGTGAAACAGTTACCTAAAAGTGAATTACTAAATAATTAATAATAAATACAAATCCAAAGTTAATCTACGCTAATGTGATGATTAACCTCCAAATCGTAATGCAGATTGTGTAAATAGATTGTTAAATAAATAATGTTATAATATAAACCGAAATCTTCAGACATTTATTTCACCCACGCATAGTGGTGGCTGATAAAACCCATAACCTTGACAGATACGAGCTCAACGACGTCTCGAAGAACTAAATATCTAAGACTCGGTAAGAAACGTAGAACTCTACTAATCCTAAACCAGAACCTCATAGGAAATTGACCAGTGATTCGTTTCTTCAAAATAACATTTACTTCAAGACGTAACAGACTAACAACAATAGTAATATCTTATATAGTTTTCAGCTTACGATCAATAAACAACAATAATAATATCTTATATAATTTCAACTTATGATAGATAAACAATAGTAGTAATGTCTTATATAATTTCAACTTATGATAGGTAAACCATAATAGTAATGTCTAGTTCGAACCTAAGATAGGCTCATCGTCACCTTGAAGGTGTCCCTTGGCTTCGCACCAGGGCCTCATATTCGCGGGCTCCCACACACCCTGGTATGACTTCTGGGTATTTTGGTAGCCCTCCAAGTCGGAAACCACGTACCTATTATTACGCAGTTCTTTGATTATTTGGTATGGCCCTTTGAACCGCGGAATCATCTTTTGAGACACACCTGGTGTGCTCTCAAAGTTTCTTAACATAACGTAATCACCCACGGCATATTCGTGTGGTTGTTTACATCGTCTGTCGTGGTATAGCTTATTATACGACTGCGCCCGTTCGATTTTATCAGATGCGTGTTGGCGCAGTGTATCCAAGTCTCTTATCTCGGTTTTCACATTACTGTCTACAAATTCTTTAATATCATTGACTAATTTACCTCGCTGACCTACTCCAAAAAGTAACCTACTAGGCGTCTCGCCGGTCGACTTGTGAACCGTATTGTTTAACGCGTACTCAGCCTGTTCTAGCACTTTGTACCATTGTTTGCCGACCTTATCGTCGGAAGTCTTCGCGATCATTGGGGTGAGCACCCGATTCACCCGTTCTACCTGGCCGTTAGCCTGTGGGGATCCTGTTGCGATTTTGACGTGTTTTATGTGATTTTCAGATACAAAGTCTTCGAATTCCTTTGACGTGAACGCACTTCCTCGGTCGGACACTATAGTATTCGGTCTACTATAATCTTTAAAATAGTGCGACAAGCAAACGAGTACCTCCGCGCTCGCAGTGGATTTCGTCGCGTATAGCTTCACGAATTTTGTAAAAGCGTCGATCACTAAGGAAACATGTGGCTTTATTAAGATCTTTTTATCTATAGGACCTAGGTGATCAATATGTATCGTGGCAAAGGGGACATCTCCCTTAGGCACGATGTGAAGGTAACCTTCACTTTTTCCGGAAGAAGGTGAGTATGAAATACACTTCAGACAGTTTTTTACATGTCCCTCGACTTTTTCACGTAATTTTGGGAACCAGTAGGTCCTCGTCATAGCCTCCCTAACTTTTTCGGGACCTAAGTGCCCCATTTCATCATGGTATCTGTAAATTACGTTCTTTTCCATATTTGCAGGTACGTAAAACAGCAGCTCATCACCTTTCTTTCGATATATTAGACCATTTCGCATCTCATATTGATTACTTTCGCGTGCTTCTAGATTCTTCCGTATGTTTTTTATTTCAATATCTTGACTTTGGCAAACTGACAGGTTCCACTCGAATGGATTATCCTCCACTACCAGAACAGTCATGGAACGACTAAGCGCGTCGACATGTCTCATGCGAGTCCCTGGGCGGTGTTCAGGAACGTAATCGAAGCTTTGCAGCTCTAGCGCCCATCTGGCGATTCGCGGGTTGATTTCTTTCTTTTCTAAAGTTAACTTCAAAGAATTGCAGTCGGTCACGATCCTAAATTTGACACCCTGTAAATAAACACGGAATCGTCGCGTAGCATACACAATAGCGAGCGTCTCGAGCTCAAAACTGTGGTACTTGGACTCCGTCGGGGTAGTTCGTTTTGAGAAGTACAAAACTGGATGGAACTTCCGATCGGCCTTCCTTTGCATAAGAACTGCCCCAAAGCCTAGAGCGCTAGCATCACAGTGCAGTTCAGTTTCATCGCGTGGATTATATATTGCTAATATAGGGGCTTCGACTAATTTTTTCTTTAATTTTTCGAAAGCTGCTATTTCTGTTTCTTCGAATCTGAAAGGTACGTCCTTTTTGAGGAGATCGTACAGTGGTTTTGCGATCAACGAGAACCATTCGATAAATTTGCGAAAATACTGGCATAACCCTAGAAAGCTCTGTACCTCATGTATATTTTTCGGGGTCGGAAACCTCTCTATTGCCTCGATGCCAGTTTTGGTCGGCTTGACTCTCTGTCTCGAGATACGATACCCTAAGTATTCTACCTCCCTGTACAGGAATCGACATTTATCTAATCTTAATTCCATCTTGTTCTCTATCAAGACGGTGAAGACCTTTCTCAAGACTTCGATATGGCACTCAAAAGTTCGTGTTGCGACTAGTATGTCGTCCATATATACAACCACGTCTCCCGACTTAATTAGTTCTGAAAGTGCGTTATTTATTCAAACTGCCCTAGTGGCGTCACGAAGGAGGTATACTTAACCGATTCAGGGGCTACGTTGACGTGGTGAAACCCATCTTTCAGGTCTAGCGTGCTAAAGAACAACTTCCCGCCTAACGCATCTAGCTGATCCTCGATCACTGGAAGAGGGTAATTGTCCCGAGCTATTGCTTTATTTAACATTCGGTAATCCACACACATTCTCAATTCTCCGGTTCTTTTTTTCACCAGAACGATTGGTGACGCATACTCCGAATTGCTCGGTTGGATGATCTTTCTTGCTAGTAAACTATCTATAATATTCTGTAATTGTTCTTTCTCCGCATAGGATAGTCTTCTCGGCGTAAAGTGAAATGGTCTGGGGTCGCTTAGTACTAATCTGAGTTCTGCCTTAACCCTCGGAGTTTCTGGTCGCTCCGGTTCTAGATATTCTGACTCAAAAATTTGTCGAAAAGCGACCTGGACTCTACATGGCGCATCGGGGCTTATGTCTAATGAATCCGCGGGTTCTTTGTCTAGTTGTCGCGTATCGATACACATTATTTCCTGGATCGCGTTGTCTACGTTCGCTAGCCCGGATAATCCTATACCGAATTTCTTAAGTACGTCACGTCCTAATATTGCGGAGGTCGACATTGAGCACGTTTACACCCACTGTTTAGGCCGCGACCTATACCTTAAATTCGACCTTAATAATTTAGGTCTCATATGGGTCACATGCTGTCAACACTTTTGAGACGGCCTATCTGAGGTCGGGTGAGGGCTCTTTTTCGTATGCCCTGACCTGACCTGGGTCTTCTGTCGGAAGGCGTGTAAACAGTGGTGGACCAAAATCTCACGCTAGGTGGCATCGGTCACCTGAACGGCAATCGCTACTTGCGTATGCATGTCAGCCGAAGAAGTGTTCAATCAATTGCAGTGATCGAAACATCAATTAAAGTTGTGTTGTTGAAGTGCGTCGCAACATGAACAAGAACGTTTGTTCCGGTGAGAATCGCGAGAACGAAAATGATGAGATGGTAGATGATGGTACATAACCTCAAAATATTCACTCCCACAGCGTGCAACTGGTGAACTAAATTCGACCCAAGTTCGACCTAAATTATAGGTACACCTCAAAGACAGTCGCCGGTGTAAACGTTTGGTAGGCGACCTATCTTGGGTCAGGGCATAGGTCACAGTATAGGTCAGGCCGCCATTACTTCTAGGGTGTAAACTAGCTCATTGTTCCATTGTCTACTACGTATAGTGGAATATCGGTCTGGGTAACCTCGTCCAACGTGACATGAACCCATACCTTACCTATAATTTGTAACTTAGAACCGTTAACGCCATAATATTTATCACTATTCGCGCTCTCAATTATTTGCTTGGGTATGAATTGTTCTTTCACAAAACTTATCGGGCTACCTGTATCAAGTTGCGTATCTACCCGAAAGGTGTAATGCATTCTACTATCGGTTACGTTATACGTTACGCTCTTCCGAAAGGAGTCTTCATCTTGGGGCTCACTGCAGAAATTGATTTGGGGTTTCTTTTCCTCTGACTGTCTCTTCTTAGGACAGTCCTTCGATATATGCCCCTTTCCGTTGCATGTGAAACAGGAACCTGGTTCCCTCTTGGGTTGCCTGCGTTCCCACGATCCATGTCCATACCTGTTACAATTGTAACACTTCGTGGACCTATGCTGTTCTATTCCTTTCGGTTGTGGTTTTTTCTCTTCTGTTTTTCCTTCTGATTGGGTCGGTTGAGTTTCATTCCTCGCGCGACTTGTCCCTCCGGTCTTAAGCGTTATCTTTTTGAAAGCCTCTAGCATGCCTTCCGTAGACTCGAACGCCAACATGCGTGCTTGATTCTGCAGTTGTGCATCCGGTATCCCATCGATCACATAGTCGACTACTTCATCTGTTGCCACTGGTACTTGGTTTGCTAGAATTATTTTATCATAGTAATAGTCACTGAAGCATTCAGTTTTCTGCCACTTTCGTACTTCGAACTGTCTTCTTCTTTCTAGTTTGTTAGGTCGATGATCGAACATCTTCCGCATTTCTTCGAACAGCTCTGTTACTCCCTTCTCGAGGTGTTCGGGACGAGAGTGAAACCAGGCCGCCGCTCTGCCCTTTAGCTTAGAGCTGATTAGGATTCTTCCTAGGTTATCATCCAATCCGTAGGTGGTACATAGCAATTGTACCTGTTTTTCCCACTCGGCCAAGTTTCGATCTGTACCATTGAATTCGCTAAACAAGTCACTTACTGCTTTAATGTTCACATGGGGTCGTCCTTCGTTCATATTTGGTTGTGAACCCGATGACCGTCTCGCGACTTCTCTCTCACGTTCAACTAGACGTAATTCGCGTTGCAGTAGTTCGTTCTCGCGACGCATTGCTTCAAGCTCACGCCGCATTGCCTCGTTGGGGTCCATACCTGGTGGATTTGGGTTTAAGTTTTCCGCACCACGATTATCTTCAATATGATTCGATTCATCCAAGACCGCCGAGTCGTCGAGCGGTTCGTTCATCCACTGACCAGTAGGGTCTTCGGCTGTCAATCTAGCAATCAACTCTACTTTGAGGCCAGTCGTCACGAGGTTTTTTCTTCTTAGATGTTCTTTTAATTGGGCAACTGTGAAGTCGTTCGGGTTTGTCATTTTTGTTCTCCGATTCACTACACAGTGACGATTCTAGCACTGTCTTTGAGTTATTGCATACAGCTTATACCGTGTGATTCCTCGCTTACATCGCAGTGATTTGGGTAGTAGATCGTCAGGTATAGTCAGCATGAAAAATTATCTGTGATCGTAGCCGCGGAGTTCTATAGCACCGGTCGATGACGCTCTTCAGTCTTGACAGCTATGGCAATGTGAATGTCATATTATTACGGAAAAGAATTATTACACTCACAAAATGTTCTTTGTGCACCGAATGATCGTTATCCGGGGGATTGCGACTGATTGGGGATGGATAACTAAGTAAAACTAGTTTTCACAATTACGAGTGCATCTGTAAGAGCGTAACCTCAAAACGGCAAGTAACCTCAAGGACACGTGACCGTTTTCAGGTAGGCCAAGGGGCTTTACGGTCCTAGTAATTGACACTTAGAGCCAGCGTGGCTCTGAGAGACCGGGCGTGCCGACCATGACACTACATGACCCAGAACTGGCGAAAGTCAGAAGTTCTACTTTTACTTTTACTTTTACTTTTTATATTTTTTCTTGTGTTTTTTTTTTTTTTTTATATTAAATATAGCTGCGCGCTTTAGGAATTATTAACAATTTTCTGTAATTTTCGCACTAAATTTTTTTACGGGTTTGCAAAGAAATCATTAGAAGTTATTATTTCAGAGAGCATGCAGCAGCCTCGGATTTTTCTTGACCTGGCATCCTCATAGCTAGATTCGTACTAGCACAGGGTGTGAAGGTGTTTAATGCTGCCAAATCATTCTACGGGGTGTGTGCAGGAACAGCTAATACACTGTTTAACGAGAAGGACATTAAGCTGGGACGTCGGTTGCACAATGCTAACGAGTAGGGGCATTTTCCACTGCATACCAATAGACACGAGTAACATCCTAAGCTAGCATGTTCTGAGATGTACCATGTTCATCCATTTAATACCAGATCACCTAAAGATTCACCTTTCAATTTCAAAGAGAATAGTGTTGCCGCAAAATACGAGAAAAACGAAACAAGACAAGATGAGAGGTGTTGAGACTCAAGACGAGATGATGATTTTTCTCTTATCGTTTGATTCGAGACACTACAAGAAGACTTAAAATAATACTTATGAATCGATATCGTATGCTATTGACTTATTAACTTCAACACTATCAGATGTGTAAATTTCACCTAGACAGTTATTTATAACCTAATAATGTTTGAAATAAACAGAAACTGACATCTGCAATCAATTTAACAATTCATCACTACTTATTTATGGAATAGTATCGTATACCGTTGTATTATAAACGATATTACAATTCAATTACACAATATTGTATTATATCATATTGCTCGATGAATGATATCCGCATCGCTTTGTTCGTAACCCTACTTGTCGAAGAGATGCAACGGGTCAGTCAGTCTGTGAAAAAAAACGTGTTGCTAAGATTTTTTTAAATTTATCGGATACCCGTAACAAACTTTAGTGCAGTAGAGTTTTTTCAAATTGCTCCAGATGTGGAACAGTGGCAAGGAAGAGGTTGAACTTTTGACTTCGGCCAGTTCTGGGTCATGTAGTGTCATGGTCGGCACGCCCGGTCTCTCAGAGCCACGCTGGCTCTAAGTGTCAATTACTAGGACCGTAAAGCCCCTTGGCCTACCTGAAAACGGTCACTTGTCCTTGAGGTTACTTGCCGTTTTGAGGTTACGCTCTTACAGATGCACTCGTAATTGTGAAAACTAGTTTTACTTAGTTATCCATCCCCAATCAGTCGCAATCCCCTGGATAACGATCATTCGGTGCACAAAGAACATTTTGTGAGTGTAATAATTCTTTTCCGTAATAATATGACATTCACATTGCCATAGCTGTCAAGACTGAAGAGCGTCATCGACCGGTGCTATAGAACTCCGCGGCTACGATCACAGATAATTTTTCATGCTGACTATACCTGACGATCTACTACCCAAATCACTGCGATGTAAGCGAGGAATCACACGGTAGTTCACGTGACCGCTTCTTTTACACTTCGAATGATCGTTCACAGGTGGCGCGTCGTCACTATAGTATATTCTCCGTGGCGCCGTCACGCGGCGGGTCTGTATTACTATTGGACTCCCACACAGCTAAACTCAAATCTCATACACAGCACACAGCCCAATTCTAGTCTCATACATAGCACACAGCTAAGTTAAAGTCTTAAATAGCACACAGCTTAATTAAAGTCTGAGATAGCACACAGCTAAATTAAAGTCTGAAATAGCACACAGCTGAACTGAAGTCGTAATTAGCATACAGCTAAACTGATCTTAAACGGCACACACGTGGGCACACAGCTCTTCAAGATGGCGAATCTTCTTCTTTTTCCCGAGTCTAATACACACAGTCACTTACGAGTCCCGGATCCTTTGTTTTTCAGGTCTTCGATCCCACTTCTGATATTGTAAGGATGGGTTGGGTGGTCGGGAGAATAAGTAAAAGATTAATACTCGGTGTACGTTCTATATTTTAACACTGAGCGACACGACTCCTCCATGTCTTTCTACATTTCTCTGTGTGGGACTGCTGCCCTCGCGTCGCGTCCTCTCTCTCGCCGTGGCGCCGCCTCGTGGCAACCCACGATACTAGTGGCGGGCCTTACACCTAATACTTGGAAGTTTACAACAGGAAATTTCGCGCAGTTGTCGAATGATGTTTTATGTCGGTTGAACCAGCTACTCGATACACACGTTATGTGACTCCCTGTATCTACTAGAGCATTTGTTTCGACCTCCTCAATGCGCAGGAGAATCTCCGGACATTGTGGCAAAGCTTGATTATTACCTGTATCTTCCCTGATTAAATAATTAAAGTGGTTTTCAAAACTATCATATCTGTGTTTTTCATTTTCGTAAGTTACCGCGGCTATTTCTATAGTCTGCTGTACTGGTGTCGGTAATGATTCTACCAGTACAGCGCCTTCTAGTTTTCCGTCTCTACCTGAATAGATTCATTTACCGACGTGTTATTGTCCGAATTTGTGATTGTCGCGTTTACATGTCCGGTTGTCCAATTCGACCTATTATTTGCTTGAAACGATTGTCCTTGTTTATTTCTCGCATCTAAGTCGTCCGTCGTGTGCTTTGAATTCTGACCAGCTGTCTCGTGCCGCCATGACACGTGTTTTTCGCGATTATCAGTTCCGCGACTGACTACCGGACTTTGTCTATTCGTGATCGTGGATCTTGTTCTGGGTGCGTTTGATCGACCACCAAATTGCACCTCATCAAGGAACGATAGTAGTGCGTCGATGTCGCGGATGTTTCTGCACTTAGCGGCTTCTACAATAGATTCGTCAAAGTGCCTAGTAAGATTTCTGACAATTTCTGTTCCTGACATGGGTGGATCTAATCCGGCTGCGGATGCAAACTTTCGATTAGCGTATTCGGACCACGTTACCCTTGAGTCTTGGATATAATAGCCGAATTCTATATCCCTGCGCAATTCTCTCTGAATCTCTACCCCCCAGTATCGACTTAAAAAACGTTCTTTGAAATTTTCCCAGGATCTTACCAAGTCGCGACGCGCGATCCACCAATCCTTTGCATCTAGAGTGAGACTTTGTCCCACAAGTTTTAAACGGATATCGTCGTATTGTGCGTCTATCACGGTAAAGTACTCTTCTAATTCTTTAATATAATTAGCTGGGCGCTCCCAGTTTTTTCCCGAGAAAATCGGCAGTCTAACATGTCTGGAAAGGATATGGTTATACTCACATGATTGACTTGGATTTCCGGATTTTATTTTCCTAATTTCCGCGTTAATGTTTATTTTGAAATTCTCTTGAGTTTTTTCTAACTCGACAATCTTTTTCAAATTTACCCTTTGATTTCTTTCAATCCTACCTTCCAGGCAGTTCAGACTATCTCCGAATTCTTCTCTTATATCTTTATGCTTTTCGTTACATTCTTTTTGACAATTTATCAATTTTTCATCTACTTTCTCACGTTGATCATCTATTTTTTTACCCAATAATTCTAATTGTTTTTTGTATCTTAAAGACTGTTCTTCTAATCTTTTCCTAAATCCGTCTTCACAATCGACTATGTTGTCTATATTCTCCGATTTTGTTTCTACAATTGTCTTTTCGATTTTTGCAAACTTTTCATCTATTTTTTTGTTTAACTGTTCCAGAGCTGCCATCATCGCAGATGGGTCAAAACTCATCTGTCTTCTACTTTCTACCTCTTTATCTTTATCAATAAATGTTTTATTTAAATTTGTTGTGTCTTTTTCTTTATTAAGCCTAACTGTATTCCAATCATCTAACCCTGACCCTGTTGCCAGATTGATGCAGGCTCCTTTGTCCGCCATTTGCCTGGTCGTGACAGTAGTTTTTGACATTTTGTATAAGTTGAAACAAAGAAGTTACGTTGATAAAAAAATGACTCTAAATTATCTTTTAAGCAAAATTTCTCTAAATTTTGATTTGAGGAGCCCCACGTTGGGCGCCAAATGTAACTTTACGGCAGTTTTGCGATATCGGTCGATATCGCAAACCGGTCGGTTATTGTGAGTTCTATTGCTCGGTGTAAAAATTTCGGGACTCCTCTTATCGTATATACTAGTGATGCTAATTACGGACCTTGAGCGCAAGCACTCGCAGCCGTCTCCCCACAGATCTGGATGCGCTGAGCACACCAAGACTGCACTCCTCCAACCCTTCCCTCTAAATCCCAGAAACCTAACTCAGACCCGAACTTGCAAGGCAAGCTAAGGCTGTCTCAGACTTGGGAAGGTTCTAGCCCTTCCAAAGCTGTACCTATCTTGAATTTACTCCCCAGGAAGTTGTTGACCAGGAAATGCTTTCAAAGGAACCTGCATCAATGATTTTACTTTTAGTATGATAATTTAAAGAACATTTATTTAATATCCGTAATTCTATGCTGCAGCAGTATACTCTATTTACAAACTTATAGACTAATTTTAAATACTAAGTGTTTGCTAGTTCGACTGAAGGTCGACAGTTAAATTTGATATTGTATTTTCGTATGATTTTATATTTTTATTCTCGAGATTTTAGAATTTTAACGATATAATGAAATAATTGATATTGGTTGGCTAGGCAGATGTACTCCTGCTATAGGTAGCACTCTGATCAAAAGTTTATTTGTTAAATTTTAAGTGATTTGAGAATCGAATCTAATATTTGAATCTGATAATAGTTAGCGGCGCATTGAGTCAACCTGGCGCTTTGCCTTAGATTCCTGTTGAGCTGAGCGGCGTCGCGTCTTATATACAAGACGTGACGTCACTCAGCTCGTTGCTATGGTCGAACGTTCTAGATTGTGTTATTCGTTCGCAACGGCTGATATTTGAATGCTAACGGTCAGGCCTAGGTTGCCTGATACGTTACAATATACGTACATAAAAACAAAAGTTTTGGCATATTTTAGTACACATTATGAATATGGCCGTTAGAGTGTTACTGATTTCTCATCCAAAATATGGTCCGGAGAAAATGTCACGTTCTTTGTATATGATAATCACATAAGGATTTATGTATGTACTGATGCGCTTCAGACAAAAACCGGTGGCGTTCATGGGAGACATAGCGGACATGTTTCTACGAATAAAGATTCGGGCCGAAGATCGGGATGCCCAACGATTCTTGTGGCGCGGAAAGGATAGGACCCGTACGCCAGACACCCACCGTATGTCGTCCATGGTGTTCGGTGCAAAATCTTCACCTTGTACCGCCCTGTACGTCAAAGACCGAAACGCCCAAGAATACGAGGAGGATATGCCGGCCGCAGCCAAAGCAATAGTCAGAAAGTGCTATATGGATGACTACCTCGACGGCGCAGACACCGACGAAGAGGCTATCAGCCTCATCAAACAGGTATCGTACATAAATAGCCAAGGGGGGTTCGAAATGCACAAGTGGGCAAGCAACAGCCAGCCCGTACTCGAGTGCATCCCGGAGGACAAACGAGCGGCGGGGCCTATGGATCTATCAATGAATGAGCCCACAGATCGATGTGAAAAAACGTTGGGTCTCAAGTGGAACCCTCGCAGCGATACGTTCACCTTCGGGCTTCGACATAAGCCTGAAGAAAATACCGACGGAAATAATGACCGGCGACCAACGACCGACTAAGCGACAAATGCTAAGGGTGATTATGTCGATTTTCGACCCGCTAGGGTTTCTCACACCCTTTACCGTGCGCAGCAAAATACTGCTCCAAGACGTGTGGCGAAGCGGGACAAAGTGGGACGAGAAGCTCAACAACGCGGACTATGCGCACTGGAAGAGTTGGACCGACGACTTGAGATGTCTTCAACAATGCATGATACCCCGGTGCTACCACCGGAGTCCGAACGCCCTAAACATAGAACTCCATGTGTTTTGCGACGCGGGCGAAGCAGCGTACACAGCGGTAGCCTATTGGCGCATAGGGCATCAAGACGAGACGGCCACGGTCACGTTTATCGCGAGCAAAAGCCGCGTGGCACCCTTGAAACCGCTCTCAATTCCGCGGCTGGAATTACAAGCTGCGTTGCTTGCCAGCCGACTGGCACAGACGATCATCGCTGAACACGATTGCCAGGTCAGGGGTCGGACGTTCTGGTCAGACTCTCGCACGGTACTGAGTTGGTTACGCTCAGACCCAAGAACGTACAAGGCCTTCGTTTCACACCGGTTGGGAGAGATCGATGAGCTAACCAACGCGAACGAATGGAAATGGGTACCCACGGCCGAGAATCCAGCCGACGATGCCACAAGAAACACACAAACCACTCCAAACGGGGAGGTAAGGTGGTTTCAAGGCCCACCTTTCCTAAAACAGCCACAGTCGCAGTGGCCAGAACAACCGGCAGCTTCGGTTCGGGATGTCAGCGACGACCAAGACGAGGAGAGGCGCGTGAGATTCGTAGCAGCACAGGTAGAAGACCTCGGCTGCTTCCCACCCGACTTGAAGAGGTTCTCCTCCTGGTACAGGCTGATCCGAAGTACCGCATGGGTGTTGTACTTTGTGGACCTGTGCAAGGGCAAACCCAAGACAGGGATAACGGTGCAATACACGGCGAGAGCCGAGACGCTATGGGTAAAACGAGCACAATCAGACTCCTTTGCAGCAGAGATAAAAGACCTTCGCAGCGGCCGCAATATCGACCGAACGAGCCGGCTCATTCTGCTTACACCGCGACTCGACCAGGACGGAGTACTGAGAATAGAAAGTCGAGCAGGAGAAGTGATGGGTCTGCCAAAATCCAGGACAAACCCCCCGATTTTGGACGGGCGACATCCACTCACCAGACTGTTGGTCCTAATGCAGCACAAAGGCATGGGGCATGGAAGTCAGGAGACAGTAGTAAACGAGCTGCGGCAGCGATACTGGGTACTGAACCTACGCCCAACCGTGCGATCGGTGGCAAGAGAATGCCTACTGTGCCGTCAACGAAGGGCCAAGGCAGAACCACCACGGATGGCCAATCTTCCGGCCGCAAGAGTGGCTCACCACCATCGACCGTTCACGTTCTGTGGCATGGACTATTTCGGACCGATGAGTGTCACCATAGGCGGGCGTCAGGAAAAAAGATGGGGTGTCCTGTTCACTTGCCCGACGACAAGAGCAGTCCACATCGAAGTTGCCAGCTCATTAACAACCGATGCTACCATCATGGCACTGCGGCGTATGGCAGCCAGAAGAGGTCACCCAGCCGAAATATATCTGACAATGGAACAAATTTGAGAGGGGCAGACAACGAGCTACGACGGGCCCTAAAAGAGGTAGATGGGCAAAAGCAGCAAGATTATGCCACTATAAAAGGAATGGCCTGGAAATTCAACCCCCCAGCAGCCCCGCACATGGGAGGAAGCTGGGAAAGAATGGTGCGCTGTATAAAGGTGGCACTTAAAGCCGCGCTCAACGATCGAGCTCCGAAGGAAGAAGTCCTCATCACCGTACTAGCCGAAGCTGAACATACGGTGAACAGTAGGCCACTGACACACGTATCAGTAGACCAGCGGGATCTGGAAGCTCTGACCCCAAACCACTTCTTGATTGGGTCATCATCTGGCATCGCCATGCCAGGCAGTTTCGACGCAGGTGACTTGTGCTCTAGGAAGCAGTGGCGAATAGCCCAGCGCCTAGCTGACCAATTCTGGCGACGGTGGTTGAAAGAGTATCTACCCACGTTAGCACCAAGGAAGAAATGGAACCAGGAAGTTGAACCGCTGAAGAAGGGCGATGTGGTGATCATGGCTGACGACAACTTGCCACGTAATACGTGGCCCAAGGGCATCATCGAGGAGACGCATGCAGGGGCAGATGGACGTGTACGTGTAGCCGAAGTGCGTACGACCCGGGGCACGTTCACTCGCCCGGCAACGAAGATAGTGAAACTGAAGACAGGGATATAGAGTACAGGGGAGCAGGATCCCTGTACGGTTGGGGGTATGTTGCCGAGCGAGGCTACCACTTCATAAAATAAAATGAATAAAATAAAGATCTACTTTCCCGCAAAACTGAGTCAGTTATTTGCAGCCTTTATATTAACGGTAACATATCTGAAAGTGTGCCTAGTAACATACACTGTAGAAGCATGTGAGCGTCGGTCCGTAAATGTGAAGGATTAACCAATTGTCTGTAGTCGTAGTAGGTCAGTATTGTCATAGTTTAAAGGCATGTGCTAATCCTAAGCGGATTATCTCACCCGCACCATTGTCAGGTATAGTCAAATAGCCGCTAAATAACTAGGTAATACAAAATGCGAAAAGAAGGGGTACTTGCGGCGTGCGAAATTGGGTGAAGATTAAGAAAAAGGAAGTTAAGACTGGTCAGTATTTGCAAAACCTCGGTACGCAACAGACGTAAGAAAATTTCGGGTAGCACGTAGTGTGTGCGAGAAATATAATTGCATGAAAATGAGAGGCTGTCGATTCGACGATTGATTAGAGAACACGAACGCTTAGTAGAATTCGTTGGGCGCGAGAGCTAGTTTATAAACGATAATTGAAAATCAGAAAACGGATTATAGTTTCCCTTGAGTTCACGGGATCGAGTTAGTATAGTAGGGCAGAACTGTGTAAGGTTTCGGGGGGTTCGCGCGCTGGCCTTCTCTGGTGGTCTCACCTAGGTGAGACCGGCCGGAATAGTTGACACGTTGGGAAACCAGCGTGGATATTACAGTTCGCGGGTTAACAATGAAAGCCGGAAAAAGTCCGGTATCGCGGGCTGGCCGTCTCTTGGTAACCTCGTGTAGAGGAGATCCGAGAGGCGGTTGACTTGTTGGGAAAACCAACATGGATAACACAGCCCGCGGAAAAATTATATGAGTAACAAGTTGAACTCGAATATGCTTACCTATGGCCTGCACCAGTTCTGCCCGTGAATAGACTCGCATCCTTGCGCGAATAATACCTAGAGTAGATATTAGATGCTCGCATAGCCCTATTAGTAATCGATTAACTGAATCTGCAGTAAAACCAATGTTGAGAAATGCTCAAATAAATGATCTGTGAACGGTCTGTTCGATTTTGATTCATTATCCGACCATAATCTCGCCCCTCTTCCCCCCCCCCCCCCCCCCCCCCCCTTAATCTGAGTATATCGGTAAAGGCGACGGTACGACCTAGCTGGGCGAAATCCGTTTCGTGTGGAACCGGATTCGCGAAGTCCGTCGGTTACACCACGATAGCGGGACGAAGACGAGAAAGTCGATGATTCGGTCTAGCTCGACTCTAGGTCGATAAGTCTTGGACAACGGGAAGCTTTTGTTGGGTTACTTTTGTGTTTTCGCCCTGCTCTATTCGACCATTGCCTAGACGTCCAGAATTAGTTGACGGGAGGTGGTCCAGCACCAGGCTGAGTAGTCTGCGGGAACGGGAGGAATGACTCAGTGAGTCGTCCTCATTCGACCTTTCCGGCGGCCTCCACCAGCAAGAGCGTTGAAGAAGAAGACGGGAATTAGTAGTTCGGGAAAGACTTCGGTTGAGACGTCAGGTGGATCCCTCGACGTCCTTGCGTAGTCTTCCTGAGCATCGACAATTTACAATATTTCATAGAATAAAAAGGATTAAATAACAGATAATATGAGCAATAATTAGAATAATTTTATGACCTACGACCTGGCTATCTTTTGGAGCTGTCCGTCCTCACGTCTTCACTGTTTTCCGTGTCCCGAATGTGACAGTTGCAAAATGCAACGTCACAACCCCACCCTTCCTTCGGAGGCGGGGGGAGTCTGGTGACTTTTCCCTGGTGTGGTATTACAGACCTGTTTCGTGTCAACCTCAGCTACCTTTCTGTGGTATGTTTTTGGAACGCGTAGGCGGTAAATTAAAGTTGACTCGAAAGTAACAATTTTCATGCGAGTAAGCGAGGTAGAAAAAATACTAAATGAAGCTGGATTTTGTTTCTTAGCCTACTGGAGAAAGAACTAAAGTTACGCCTTGATGTTTTAGCGTCGGGATCTCGAAGTGATTGTCTTCGGTTGAGTTATTGTAATTCGGACTTAATAAATCCTGGTAACACCATTTCGCAAACTAAATTTGACAAAGTTATCTAAGTAACAAGGTGAAGATGACATCGAAATAAACTGAACTAAATAAACAACGAGATTTTTCTTTTCAGGCCGGTTCACAAAAGCATTATTAAGGTTTCAAGCGAATAATTTTGACGATTAACTTAATTATTAGACAGAGGATCGATCAGGTTAGTAAATGTTAAATGCAATGTTAGAGATATTATAATGTTTTAATTCGGGAACTAGGCTAGTTATAATTACATTTTTAACATCACTTGATATAAGACGGTATAATAAGGTATGATTTGATTTTATCGGTACGAGAATTTTGAATGATGGGCCGAAATAGATTTTATTACAACGCATTTCCTCAGCTAGGCTGGCGGGATGTTAATGCTGTTGCATTTAAATTTTTCGTTGAGACGAATATCGGGAGGGGAGATGGGTAAGTAAGGCGAAATTGTAATATAGGATAGATGTATGAACTAATGTAGACAATATAAGATAAAAAATGAGGGTAAATAAGATAAGAAAAGAGAGCTTAGGCGAGAAGAGTGAAGTTAAGGAGGTCGGAAACGGAATGCCTCCTCCGGGATATTGTAGGGGTCCGTGATTCGGGACGCTAATCTGGCGGCTCGTCGCCTCGCGATGTTCGGGATAACTTGGTCGGGAGACCAATTCGGAGCACAATTTGGGCATTGGCTGACCGCAACCCCTTTCTTGCTGCACCGATGACAGACGAGCCTCTTTGGTTTTGGGCATTCGCCGCGCTCGTGACCTGGCTGGTCGCAATTCCAGCACAACGGGCCGCTTGCTGTTGTTGGTACCGGGGCTGGACTGGTTTCTGGTTGGCGCCGCGGGAACATGTTCCGGGACGTAGTCGTGGTCGATTCCGAAGGCCGCTTAGGATATGCGCCTTGAGATGCATATCGCGATATATCCCGGGATGTCGATGGGTGTTCGCTTTCAACAGACTCCGAGCGGGTTGGAGCTGGCGGGAAATATGTCACGGTATTGCTAAACGTAACATTTCTTTTCCTTGCTCGCGTCTGCTGGAAATCGGTAAAGTCGCACTGCGTGCCTTGACTAATTTGGACCAGAGGACCACTTTGGGTACTCTGATCTCTGGTCTCGGGGGTGACTTGAGTGCCCTGGTTCCGGGTGGACGGTGCGTCGGTTTGAACTCCCTGATCGCGACTGGGCGGTATCTCACGTACTCGGCCGGGTCGTTCGGCTAGGAGAACGCGTATGTCGCGTGCCTCCTTGGCTGCAGTTAGGCCAGCCGATAGATCGCGACTGATATCGGGATGGTCGTCCAAAAATTTACGGATCAATGGCTCGTGGGGCGTAATGTATGGCCAAGCCACGGCGATGTCGTCTTCGGAGCCGAAAAACATCGTCGGGATCTCGGGATTCGGGATGCGAGCTACGTACGGGATAAATCAAGCAGAGTTATGATAGAACTTCAGGTCTTCAACATGCACAATTCCCACTACTTTTCTACCTTCTACTTCGGAAAGTTCACATACAACAGGAGATAGCAATCGACTAATTTTGAATGGTGCATGAAATTTTTTCGCGAGTTTGGCTGCAACATGTTGAGTCGCGGACGATAAAACATGTTGTCGTTTCAGAACGAGATCTCCTTGAGCAAAGCGCTCAGGCTTTTTGCGGAGGTTATAATATCCAGCTTGCCTTGTGTGAGCGTTCTCTAGATTTTCCGTGATCCAGTCTCGGAGCAGTTGCATACGCTGCATTCGTTCTGCCCATAGTTTCGGAGCTTGCGGCTCGATATCGGGATCTCCTTCAAGACGGGATTTTAAAGAGTTTACAGCTCTCGGGATTCTGCCAAAATTCAAAAATGCGGGACTGGTTTCCAAAGACGAATGGTTAGCCGTATTGTACGCGAATCGGAAGTCGGATAAATGAAGATCCCATTCGCGGTGATCAAATTCAAGAAAAGCAATAATCATAGTTTTTAATACACGATTTACTCGTTCAACGGGATTTGCCTGTGGGTGATAAGGAGGTGTCGTCGTATGCTTGATGTGAAACGTTAGAGCTAATTCTTTAATTGTGTTATTATTGAACTCAGTACCATTGTCTGTTAATAAGACTCGTGGAACACCCCATCGATTGATGACGTTTTCCTCGAATGCATCGCGAATGTTTTTGCCAGTGGCTTTGCGTAGAGCACAACATTCGATCCATTTAGTAAATAAGTCCTGAAGAACAAGAATATACGCGAAACCTGATTTACTAGGCGGGAGCGGGCCCATGATATCCATGGCTACAACTAACCATGGCTCTTCGACAACGCGTCTACCCATGAGACCGGCGGGAGCGGTTTGCTCAACCTTGTTTCGTTGACAAGTATCGCACAATTTGACGTAACGGGAAACATCATGAAACATTCCTGGCCAATAGTAGGAAGTAGCAACTCTTTTATAGGTTTTATCGGTACCTAAATGTCCAGATTGAGGTAAATTATGAGCTTCTTCTAATACTTCATTGCGCTGATTATTCGGGATAACTAATTTCCACGCGTTTAGATCGTTTACTGCGGTTCCGATAACGGGATTTGGTCGATGAAAATATAGTTGACCATTATCGATTTTCCAATCTTGGAAGCGTATCGGGAAAGTTTCAACGTCTCTTTTGCGTTTATCGTACCACGGGATACGTTGCGGGACTACGGCTGCACTAGCTTCGGTATCTTGTTCGGGAATCCTCGATAACGCATCGGGTACGTGATTAAGTGCACCTTTTCGGTAAACTATGTCGAAATCATATCCTAATAATTCAAGAGACCATCTGGCTAATCTGCCAGTAGGATTCTTCTGACCGTGAAGCCACTTTAAGCTGTTATGATCAGTGATAACCGTGAATCTATAGCCTTCGATGTAAGGTCTAAACTTTTGAATTGACCAGATGACAGCAAGGCATTCCAGTTCCGTAACTGAATACTTGCGCTCTGCATCTGTCAAGGTTCTGCTAGCATAAGCTATTACATGTTCGATATCACCGGGAGATTGTGTTAAAACGGCACCTAGACCTACGATACTTGCATCGGTCTGCAACACGAATTTTAAGGAAAAGTCGGGACATGCGAGAGTCGGAGCTGATGATAGGCAACGACGAATTTCATTAGAAGCATCGGCCTGCTCTTTCTCCCAGATCCACGCTTGATCTTTCCGTAGAAGACGGTTTAAAGGTCCGGTGGTCGTAGCAAAACTCGGGATGAACCTACGGTACCAGGAAGCCATTCCTAAAAATCTCCGTAATTGTTTTACTGTCTTCGGGACAGGATAATTTACGACGAGAGTTACTTTATCGGGATTTACTTGTAAACCGTTCTGATTTACAACAAAGCCTAAATATTTAACTTCGGAGCAACAAAATTCACATTTATCGGGATTAATGGTCAAGCCTGCTTGATAAATAGTACGTAATACGCGGCGCAGCCAATGGAGATGTTCCTCAAAAGTTCGCGTAGCAATAATTATATCGTCTAAGTAAGCGAACGCGTAAGGATCCATTGCTGGTCCGATTAATCGATCTAATAATCTCTGAAAAGTTGCAGGAGCTCCAGTTAATCCATAAGGCATACGGGTGAAATGAAAAAGACCTTTAGTTGGAACGATAAAAGCGGTGACTTCTCTGCTGTCTTTAGCGAGAGGAATTTGAAAATAGGCTTGTCTCAAATCAATGGTTGAGATGTAACGAGCTAATCTTAATTTATCTAGAATCATGTCCATCCGCGGGAGAGGATACGCGTCTTTTTTAGATACGCTATTGACTTTACGGAAATCGATACAAAATCGGTACGATCCGTTTGGTTTCTTTACCATAACAATGGGACTAGCCCATTTACTTCGGGATGGTTCGATTATTCCTGCGTTAAGCATTTTATCTACTTCGAGATTAATCGCGTCTTGAATTGCAGGTGAAACACGGTACGCACGCTGTCTTATCGCGGGATGATTTCCTACATCGATCGTATGAGTGGTTAAAGGTGTAACCCCTATAACATCTGTAGTAGGCGGGATTTCTTTAGTTAATAAAGATTTTAATTCGATCGATTGCGCATCAGTTAGCGTTATAATACCATGACAATGTGAAATAGATTTAGAGGATAAAGTCTCAAATTCAAATTCTTTAAGAGGATTGTCTCGAAAATGCCAAGTGGAAGTATTGAAATCAGCTGTGATTTGAAAAAGTTTAATAAAGTCTAATCCAAGAATGCACGGGAAATTCAAGTCGGGAATGATTCGCGCGGAAATTTCGCGAGTTATTCCTTGTAATTCTACGGGAATTGTCACTTGACCTGTGATCTCGGCTTTTTGTCCTGCAGCCATTAATACGGGAGTAGAACGGGATGTAGTCGTAGTGACGAAGCCTAATCTTTTTAATAGATTTTCCGTTTCTGCGTTTAAAAACGTGCGGGAAGATCCACAGTCAAAGAGAGATTTTAACGGAGTTCCGTGAATTGATATCGTTAGGAATAAAAGAGAAATTTTATTACGCGAGTCTACGGGACTACAGAATTCAAGATCATTATTGTGCGAGTTTAATTCTTTATTATGCGATTGTGTTTTATTATTATCGGGATCGTTTCTTTCGGGCGTTACTTGAGAAACCGTAATAGCCCGGGAGGACGGCTCCTTTAGGCGTTTCCCGAACAACGGGGACATGTCAGCTTAGTGACTTCGTCTTGTCCGCATCTATAGCAGAAGATGCGTCGAGGCTCGGTACACTCAGGCCAACGATGACCGGGTTTTCGACAATTATAACAGGTTGTATTACGGGAATTGGTACGGGAAGTCGTGCCTTGTACGGGAGTCGATAAAAACGGGTTACTCGCGGCTTGCAAAGTAGCACTGGAAGTAGACGATAAATCGGGATTAACTACAGTGGCGCTAGCTGAATGATTTTTTGAAGTTTTATTCTCGTTCTTCGTTTCTCTACGCGGGGTATTACGGGAAGGTTTCTTAAACGCGGCTTGATTCTTTTCATTCGATGGCTGTACTGCGTTAAGAGTTTCGGGAGATTCACCGGACGATTCCTAATCTTTTAATAAGTCGAGATGAGCTAATGTAAGTCGATTTTGACGGGTTGTAGTTCTCGGTCCACGATACGCGAGTTCTGGCATCAGAACTCGATCGGGAGGTGGCGGTGCCTGATAATTATTGGCATCTTGAAAACTACGCTCTAAACGACGGGCGAGATGCTCGAGTTCGTCTAGTGTCATTAGATCGTCACGATTAATCAAAACTTGATAGCGCGGGAGGAGATTACGATAGCAATAGTCTAGTTGTTCCTCTTCAGGCCAACCGGGACCTAAGCGATCGAAATACGCTCTCATGAAGGTCATATAATCAGCGACTTGTTCTTGTTCGCCTTGGGTACATCGTCTAATCTCTTCGCGTAAGGAAAATTGTAGATTAGGTTTTCCGAATCTATCACGCCAAGCGAATTCAAAATCTCTGAATGTGAGCCAAGTACGGCGTGAGGTACGAAACCAGTATAAAGCCTGGCGCACAAACTTATTCGTAGTACGGAGTCGAAGTCGTAACACGTACGAAGCGACGCGCGTCGTTAGCGCTCGCACACATAGCGCCGGCCAATCAGACACGCTCCACACACTAACGTACACGATACGTTTCGCGCGTCGGTATCGAGTGCGCGACGTCGGTATCGAGTTCGCGACGTCGGTCGGTACGGAAGGCCGACGGGCCTTTACGACGTTGCCAAAGTTTTCCCGCCTTTTCCGAATGCCAGAATTGCGAGAATACTGAGAACGTGTAGTGTGTATTGGTGTGTATCCAGATCCACAACTGTTTCTCGCCACGTCGAAAACTATCCTAGTGAGTGGATAAATAAAGGCAGGTACGTCGTAAAACTCCTATTTTATAATACTTTAATAATATTCCGTCAGATTTCCGGTTATCTTGTATCAGCATCTTTAACCGAGTTTCTAACCTAGAAACTTCTTGTTGATCGCGCCACATACCCACTAGGGTGCTTCAAAAAAAAATTTGATTTTTTTTTCAACTCTTACCCTCCCAAATGCTTGAGGTGGATGAGAAAAAAGTCCTCCCGAAAGTCGGTTGCTATAGCTCAACTCTAAGAGGTCGCTATTTTCATTTTAGCTTCCTATTCATTTAACATGGGAACTTTAGTTTTTTCTATCAAAACTGAAATCACACCAATTCGTTTTAATTCTTTTTGAAATAACTATTGTATATTCAGAAAGCTGGTTTTTTAAGCTTTCCAAACCTATATAACAAAAGTCGATTACCTTTATTGGAAGATTAAATAAAATCATTCAAAATCTCTAGATCTCTAGATTTTAAATGACTTTATTTAATCTTCTAATTGAGGTAATCGACTTTTATTATATAGGTTTGGAAAGCTTAAAAAAACAGCTTTCTGAATATACAATGGTTATTTGAAAAAAATTAAAACGAATCGGTGTGATTTCACTTTTGATAAAAAAACTAAAGTTTCCATGTTAAATGAATAGGAAGCTAAAATGAAAATAGCGACCTCTTAGAGTTGAGCTACAGCAACTGACTTTCGAGAGAACTTTTTCCTCATCCGCCTCAAGCATTTGGGAGGGTAAGAGTTGAAAAAAAAAAAAAAATTTTTTTTGGAAGCACCCTAATACCCACACATCTGATTCACAGATCTCACAGACCGAAAAATGTTCTTCCTGAAATGCGAACAAGAATATCGTATGCACCACGAGACAAACGTTGTTTTAGACTCATGTAATTGTAATTGTACAACCTCGCATTTGTCAAAAACAACTTAGTGCTCTTAGGTGCATAATATACTATACAACACGAGTATCTATGCTACCAGAATTACGAATCATTTGGTTTTTCGTACGTAGATTCGTTTTCTCTTCTATGACTACACCACTCTCGGATACTGTAACAGCGCTTACCTAACCTTTGACATTTTGCCATCTGTTCCCATGGCATAAAATACTTCAGATTCAAGACTTCTTGAGGTTTATTTTTTTCATGTAATGTGTTTAGTATTTCTCTCGTCTATCTACGTGACAATGGAAACCTTCGAGGATAATTTTGACGATCCCATCCAGGAATTTAACGACAGCGACTTGGGCGACGCTGTTGTGGTGTATCCTGCTCTATACGATGTAAAATTGGCCCATTACCATAATACATCCATCAAATCAAGATGCTGGGAATTGGTCTCCCAAAAAGTTAACCATCCAGGTAATATCACATCTTGCATTACGTAATCTACTACTTCTAGTTAAGTAATAGTATATTCTGCAGCTCAGAGCAAAAAGTTGATTTTGACAAATGTGAGGTTGTATCCCGAGGCAAAGCCGAGGGATACAATCGCACGAGTCTATAACAACGTTTGCCCTGTGGTGCATACGACATTTAATACGAAGAGAAATAAACTGTTTTTTTTTCCTGTTGGAGCAGGGAAATAAACCACGGTTATTTCCATGAGGTGTATAAAAACATTAAAGTACTAAGCCCTTGAATAATAAACCCATGTTACTTTTTCAGTGGACCTTTGCATGAGCAGGTGGATAAGGCTGAAGGACAATTTCCGAAGAGAAAAAAACAAAAGGGAGTTGGAAAGCAGAAGCGGCCAAGGGTTGTCCAATAGAAAGGGTTTCGCCCTGTATTCCAGCATGAGCTTCATGCATGCTCACATGAAGAAGCGACAGTAAGATTCATTGTATCTTTCTACAGTCTGGGCAAAATGTTTACGTGCAGGGTACTCACAGAACAGAATAATATAATATTGCGTTCCAGAGGATTTTACACTGTTTTGAATAAAAAACAAAAAATGGCGGATATTGGCGCATACGACCTTATACCATTAGACACGCGATATCTTTTTACCTAAAGAGTGACTAAACAGGGTCATTTATAAGGGCTGGCAGTCAGGGTATAAGATCGATATTGATAATGCGTTTTTCCAAAGTGATGGTACATCAACTAATGATCCTCAAAATGTTAATTCACATTTTTTTTCAATTTCATTTCCAGAAGTTTAACCAATGTGAAGTCGTCACAACAGAATGTCGCAGCTAAAAGGACGAAGCAGGGATCTCAATTCACTGGCAGCACTGAGGAGGAGCAGTACCAGTATGCTGGACCAAGGAATACACAAATGAGTTGGACTAGTAATACAGCAATGCAAGCCAGACCTTACACCCTACCACAACATGTTCCAAATACGCCAGCAAACACATCCTGGGATCATGTGCCTCAGCGACAGACGACAAATTATCTTGAAAGCACACCTATGCAACCAATTCACAATACTAATTCACCAGTATGGATACCATCAACAGCAACAGGACCTTCACTCTTCCCAACAGTAAGTCACTCACTTGTGACTGACTCCACACCACCAGTGATGATCAATGCTACTGCTATGACTGATGACATACCGGCCCAAACTTTCGAAGCTGCGAATGTGACTGAGTCTGCAATAACGTTTGCAACACCTGCGCTTTTCACCGAGTCCACGATAAGATCTACTGCACCGACAATACTTACTCAATCTGACGTGATTCCAATAACATCCACATCTGCTGTTGAACCCATAGTCGGGTCGTCCTCTCTGACTCCTGTTCAAGTAAGTGCGATAAGTGAGCTACCAATAACTCCTAGTCCACCAATAAGAACCCTTACGCCGTTGACAAGAATGTCTTCACCAAATGTTCGTGCGCCTCAATGTTCTCCGAACACTATGTCGACGGCATTCAGCTTTTATAATCCAGTGTCTCCAAGTATGTCCATTTCTTCGAGTCCAGCACCACCATCCCCGGCAGATTCTCTGTATTCATCAGCATATTCTGACGTATCTTGTGACTTCAACGTAGATTACGTTGATACTGTTCAAACAAGAAATCCCACTGCTCAACGATACACTGCGATGAAAAGTGCATCCTCGACTGTAACTTCCCCTTCGGTAACACTCAGCAAGAATAATAGCCCAGGCACACCAAAAGGATGTTTTACTAAAGACTCACTGCGTTCAAAGAAGCTTGATCCCCTGGAGGCTTGTATGATTTCATTGTCAAATAGTATTAAAAGCAAGTTGGAAGCTGAACCTGCGTCAAAACAGCCAATCAAGACTCCTGATCAATCATTTGGGGATATGGTTGCTATGGAACTAAGCCGTATGGATGAGGGTAATAAAGCTGCGATGAAGGCACTTATCACGGATATACTATTCGCCAGAAAACAAACAGAAGTGATTACATCTCCGTAGGTAGAACCTGACCTTGAAAAAGTCACAGGTCGTCTGAACGCGAGCTAACCCGGAAAGTCTTGGTACTTCCGGTTATTCTGTGCAGAATTGTTCCCTGAGGTCTTATACCAGGAACTTATTATTTTCAATTTTCTTTTAATTATTTAATCTTTTTTCAGTCTGTATAACGATACTCGTCTTCATTCCAAAGATATGTTACTATTTCGTATACATGTACTTTTTCATAATCTTTATGTAACGATAAGCTGTTTTCATTATTATTCGACGTTCGACTATACTTACTCATTGTTAGAGACACTGTCTTTGAAGAAGGTGCTAAAGATATTTATTTAGTTTTAAGAAGAAGTACAAAGAGCTCGTTACCAGGGCAGCATGTATATTGTACTGTTTAATATTGTATTTACCTGTTCAACATTGCCATGCATACACTTAATATACTGAACATGTGTCTGCAATAAATGTTTATATTTTATATTCGACCCATGTCATATATTAGTCATTTTTATATAGGTTTTGTCAGAGGTAGTGGGTTATATTGATTCACGAACTCAGGATTGTAACAAAACTTGAAGGATTTATTTGCAACAAGTAATTTCTACATAATTTTATTTTGAGATCAAAAACGGAAGTGAAGAGCAACAGATACACATTATCAAAATGGAGTACATATATCGCCTATGTCAAATAAAGGTTTTTTTTTTTGGCGCGTATATTCAAATCATGTAATGCTTCATTGTCATTTTTAATAGCGTTTTCGGCTGGGGCTACGCCGAGCTACACTAGTGTAGTGTAGCCATCTATGTCTCTCTCTTCCTCATGGAAAAGAAAGAGATAAAGATGGCTACACTACACTAGTGTAGCTCGGTGTAGCACCAGCCGAAAACCCTATAACAGGTTTAAGAATATCTAAACGTAAAATTAACCATTAATATGAAGGGGTCACATGGGTTTGTACAACATGAATGTACATGCAATGAATATATAAATGTGTCTACAATAAACATTTATATCTAACATTAGACTATTCTACGTACGTTAGGGTGGTCCAAAAAAAAAAGTTTTTTCCTTATCATCTCAAAAGTTTCTTTCAGGTATAAAACAAATTCTCCCAAAAGCGCAGCTCGATATCTCAACTCTACGAGACGCTCAACGATTTTCCGTTTTCCCGTATAAATAACACGTGAAAAATTTATTTTTTCGTTTTTTCCGCATAAAACTCCGAAAAAAAAAATTTATCCCAATTTTGATGCACAATATATATTCTTGTAGAAGATTCAATTCTCTACAAAAAAGGTTTCATGAGGTTTTCTTGTAATCTTAACAGGTAAAAAGTTATCATATAGGTATGGGAAAACGGAAAGTTATACATGTATGATAACTGATTACAAGAAAACCTTATCAAACCTTTTTTGTAGAGAATTGAATTTTCTACAAGAATATGTGCATCAAAATTGGAATAAATTTTTTTTCGGAGTTTTATGCAGAGAAAACGAAAAAATAAATTTTCCACGTGTTATTTATATGGGAAAACGGAAAATCGTTGAGCGTCTCGTAGAGTTGAGATATCGAGCTGTGCTTTTAGGAGAATTTGTTCTATATCTGAAAGAAACTTTTGAGATTATAAGACTTGGAAAAAAAAAAAAAATATATTTAAACGTTGAATAAACGAGTAATATTAAGGTTCCATGGTTTTCGAAGGTAAAAAAAAAAAAAATGTTTTCTATTGTATATATGTGCTCAAGATGTGCTTAAACTCCTCAACATGTACAAAAAGAACGCTGTAACGTTTCATCAGTTGTTCCATTCGAAGTTCCATTAAATTTCCATTGAAAAATTAAAAATTCAGTTGTTGAAACCTGGTCTTCGAAGACCCTCCATAAAATACGGTGAACAGAATAACTCATGATACTCATTTATTTGAAATGAAAGATCCGAATGTTTTCTGTTAGTATGTGAGTATAGCTTGTGGTGAAACGGAAGAATTGAAAGAAAAAAAGATATCGAAAAATCCCGTGTTCAATCACAAGCTATACTCACCTACTAACAGAAAATGTTTAGTTTTTTCATTCGAAATCAAGCTATCATGATTTATCTTTTCCATCGCTTAAAATTTTTTTTCATATAAAAATTCATCTGTTTTATTTCTAAGTTTTAACAATTTTCTAATGAAATATTTATACAAAATATTGTATCGTATGAATGTTGATCTCCTATATGCTTAAAACTTTAAATGCAACAATTTCTTGACTATTAGAAAGAATTTGAGAAAATATTTTTCTAACCTTCGAAACCCATAACTTTTTAGATAATGTGTTTTATAAGTTTTACAATATTCGAATGAGGTGTACGCACAAATCCTTTCAGCAATTTTTAAATTTTGGTAGTATAGGCTGTAAAAAACTGTACTGCAGAAGGCTGACATTGTTTTTCACAGCCTTTAATACCATTATTCAAAAATTGCTGGAACGATTTTTTTAATACTTTGTCTGATAGTAATCACATACGAAATTCCACCAAAGTAAAGTCTCCCCTCAAGTAAAATCGGAGAAAAAAAATGTTCGAAGCGTAGTATGCATAAGCTTTGAAACTGCTTGTATGTGGCTACTGTAATTGCGGTCCGGTGTATCTTACATGTTCATACTGCCACGGAACTTCGCCCTCTGGTGTCAAAAAATATCTCGTGAGTTCACCTCTCATCTGCGTACCATTCTGTGGAACGTTTTCTCTGTCAAGTGGAGGTAAATTCTGTAAACAGTTATCTCCTTCTCTCCACAGCCCAGGTTGAAGGACCCCATGCTCATCCTCCCAATCGATGAAATTGGGTGGACAGTACAGTCTTGGTGGGGCTCGCAAAACATCTCTTTCTCTGAGCATATTATGCAAGCATATTGCTGACAGTATGATGTGGTCTGTAGTATCTGGATGGAGAGCTATCGGCCTTCGGAAAATGCGCCATCGAGAGGCAAGGATACCAAAAGCATTTTCGATAACTCGACGAGCCCGTGAGATCCGGTAGTTGTAAATTCGTTTTTCTTCGCTTAAGCCATGACCAGGATATGGCTTCATCATCCTGGTGGATAATGCAAACGCGTCATCGCCAACAAAGAAACAGGGAGTTTCGATGTTGCTTCCGGGCAGTGCACTCGTACCTCTTGGCAAATTAAGTCCATTCTGTTCAATTCTCTGGCCGAAAGTATTTGCATATATACCAGCATCACTGTTACTACCCATGTGCCCCACGTCAACCAAAGTAAACTTATAATTTGCATCACACGCCGCCAGAAGAACAATACTGAAATGTTTTTTATAATTAAAAAATTCAGTTCCAGTGTTTGCTGGCGCTTGGATCGAAAAGTGTTTCCCATCTATTGCCCCCACGCAATTCGGTAAATTCCACTGCTCCAGAAAATCACCAGCAGCAAGTCTCCATTCTGCTTCAGTTGGTTGTCGGAGGTATAGTGGTTGAAGTACATGAACAAGTACCTGGCAAGTTTCCTTTATGATCATCCGCGCTGTCGATTCACCAATTCTATATGCCAGAGCTAATGAAACAGGTTGATCGCCCGTCGCCAAGTACCTGAAATGACACATAAATTACATAATTATAATATGCATAACGGTTCGAAGTTAAGGCATATTTTTTATAATCTCTGGGATTATGCGTTTAAATCGTCCATAAGTAATTTCATTTTTAGTCTATTAGTGAATGATAATAGGTTCCGTTAATGGCCATATCAAGTGCACGTAAAAAAATCAGTCGATCGCCACAAACAGTACAAAAGGTAAAAAGACATTTCATCCTTTTGAGTATGGAAAAAGCTGTAACCAAGACCATCTTCAAGCCACATTTATGTTATTAATACATAATTTGATGAAATATGAACACCGGAAGTGAGTAATCGACTTCTAAGAATTGACCAGAAATTGTGGGGTAGCCCGAAAGGGTGCTTCCACCCTATTAGCGAGTTTTATAGGATACAGCGTGAAGTAAGTCATGTATAAAAGTTCACAAAGTTTGCGGTGAAATATCCGTGGACGATACATAAGATTATACCTCAAAGTCAGTGCAAGCCGTAACTCAGAATTCAGCGCTCGTGGGTGTACTCTGACCAAGTGAGGGTGAATGAGTTCCAACAATTCATTGAAGGTTTCGAGGTCCATCCTTAGGTATCGAAAGAACATCGATTCATCTTCCTTTAATTCTTGCAGAAGGTGATAATAATCGCCCTGAAGCCTTCTGTTTTGGTTGATTGGGCGGACGTACCAACGGCGATTCCTCCATCTGTCGGAGCGTCTTCTCCGACGTATTATCACGAAAAGCATCATCCAGATGATGAAAAGTTCCAACAAGTCGTCCTCCATACTTGGATATATACCTTCGACTGAAAATACATATTTTTTAGTTAACCTAATGGAAAAACGTTATAAAATCGTAACCTGCATGCATAATATAATACATTTCGATACAAGGGCGAAACATCGTACTTTACACGCGTTTGTGATGAAAAATTCTGTTCGATACACGTGTGAAAGTTGTTTTTTCGCCCAAACCTTTCGCCCTTGCATCGAAATGTATTATATTGCAACACCTGCTTGGAAAGTATGACTTTCGAAGCCTGTGTAGCGTACGTGAAGTGTCTTATTTCCGAACAGTGCCGAAAGTCAACTGTTAAAAAATGAGGCACTTTCCACAGCTTACACAGACTTCGAAAATCAAACTTTTCATCGTAGAAATTACAAATAACAGCGTGTGCCATGCGTGCAGATGGCCGATATCCATCTCGTGTGATAGCAGATAACTTAACACTCGACGGAAATCAGCAACTTTTCGCACTTGTATCACAATATACTATCATCGGTGTTGGGCAGCAGCAAGTTACGTGGTGTAATCAATTATATTTCCATTGCAAATTACAGCTGTAATTTGTGATTCAAAAAATCTATCACAAATTACCTCAGTAATTCACTTATCACGAAAATACTTCGGTAATTCATAATTGATATATAATCTATATACAGGGTGTTCCCGAATTCGCGACCAGGAATTCACAGGGTAAATCTTGAGCAAAAACGGGATCGAAATTTCCTGAACCGTTTTATCCGGAAACGCTTAGATTTCTCGTTATAATTATTTCAAATCCAGCCAATGACGCGCGGCTTATGAACGGACGTTCGTCGATGTGATTACCGCTCGGTTGTATGCGCTTCTCCCAGCCTATTGTCGCCGCGAAACAAAGTGTACACAACCAAGCAGCGAGCACACCGACAAGCGCCCGTTCTTACATCGCACCTCATTGACTGAAATTGAAATAATTATAACGAGAAATCTAAGCATTTCCGGAAAAAACGGTTGAGGAAATTTCGATCCCGTTTTTGCTCAAGATTTACCCTGTGAATTCCTCGTCGCGAATTCGGGGACACCCTGTATAATCATATATAATTATATATAATCTCTTTCAATCGGGTACTTACAAATTTCAATTTGTAATTTGTTATCGATTAATTACAATTTGCCCAACACTGATATTTATTTCATACAATCATCTACAATTCTTACCTCTATTTTCACTTTGTCCACGAGGTAAACACTGTTCTTTACTGTTAGAAAATAGTCTGAAGAGCTGCGGATCTGGATACACACTACACGTTCTCAGTATTCTCGCAATTCTGGCATTCGGAAGAGGCGGGAGAACTTTGGCAACGTCGTAAAGGCCCGTCGGCCTTCCGTACCGACCGACGTCGCGAACTCGATACCGACGTCGCGCACTCGATACCGACGCGCGAAACGTATCGTGTACGTTAGTGTGTGGAGCGTGTCTGATTGGCCGGCGCTATGTGTGCGAGCGCTAACGACGCGCGTCGCTTCGTACGTGTTACGACTTCGACTCCGTACTACGAATAAGTTTGTGCGCCAGGCTTAAAGCAACATTAGTTAAGAAGAACGGGATACAGCTTAATATATCAGTATCGCGAATATTGAATAAATGTTTACCCTCTTGTAAACGGAGAAGAAAAGCTTCAGAGTCTTCAGTACGGGAACCGGAAAAATGTATATTCCATTTTCGCATGGCTTCATACGCGGCGGGAGGAGAGGTGGTTTGATTTGACCTTGGTGAAAAATTGTGTTGTCGCGTCGGTGGATGGAAATCGTCATCCATGAAGTCTTGTTGTCGGGAATTAAATCGGGAAAAACGGCTTTCCTGACGAAAATCGGGTTCCTGTCCAACGAACTCTTGAAATTCCGTATTTCGTTGGTTAAAGAAGCGAGGTTCGCGATTAAAATTCTGATTGCCGTGATTAATCGGTGGTTCATTATCGCGAATTGGCAACGAATTGTTACGAATCGGTAAAGAATTATTATCATGTCTAGGTCGGGAGTCATTATTATTAGGTAATTGCGTATCAATAAATCGGGAAGTATTAGCATTGACATGCTGTTGACTATAATCGAGCGGGGAGTGACCTCCGCTCGTCCTCGGGATATTTATTTCTATCGCGTGTGTTGTATTTTCTCTGTCGTCAGGCGGGATTGCATTTGTTGATTGCGGACTATCATATGCATCGTGGTGTATCTGAAGTCGGGAAGGGTCGTTTTGTACGGGAGGCTCACCAGCAGGCGTTGGAGGCTTATCGGTATTTTCTCCACGTTGAGACATTAGGAAACGTAATAATCGGTACCTTAAAGTGGGTACTGTTCCTTCAGTCGACAAAAAACGATCGTCGAGTTCAGCGTACAGCTGTTCCGTAGAAAGTGAATGAATCCACGCGTCTTTAGAAGACGGTCGTAGCATATAACGATAAAGTTAAATTTTTAACTAGCTTTATTTTTATTCAGCTTGACAACACGGAATTGAAACGCACGGGAGAAGAAAGTAAACAAACCGTTCTATCGGGACTAGCAGTGTTATTGCTCGCTAATCCTTTGTCGGGATCATTAATACTTTGTAATTTATTTTTGGTATTATCTATTGTTAGATATTGTTAATACCGTTGGTGATGTTCGATATTACCTATTGTTTGATTCGGTGTATTATTAAACGCTTATTGTGAACCTTTGTGAAATTTCTTTTGTCTGATTCTTATTCTAGGGTCGGGATCTTTTTTTTTTTTCTCCTTTGTTTTCGAACGTATCGAGACTGCTTATAATTTTGAATTGAACCGATTTTTCGGGAATCTATCTGAGTCACTAGATATTTTATAAGGATTTTTATTGGCGAAGAACCCTAATTATTGGCGTGGCCCCACGTTGGGCGCCAATTTGCAACGCAAGGTTCTGTTTAAGGGCTAGGGTGGACCCGTCCTTGTTGCACTTCGGCGTCAGTACGTAATATAAAATAATTAATAAACAACTAGGAAAGCTTGATTTGGGCGCCAGACGTGAAAACGTCACTTGAAATATAACAAATATAACAAATACTACGATTTGACGGCGGAAACGTCCAGTTAGCTCAGATTATTTAACGGTAGAGGGGCAGGGTTGCCAAATTAAACAAGAATAATTAACATTTCATATCTGATTGATTTATTTAACAAAATAATACGGGATAGAAATCTAGGCTTACAAAATTATCGTTGTGACTCAGATTATTTCGGGAATATCGGGACTAGATCATAAATAATATTCACAGAGAATATAATAGAATAATAGTAAAACTATCAAAGCAGTGCAGCACGATATAAACGAAATACAATAGTAGATTTAACGGGAAAACATCATACGATAATTATAATAATCAAGCAGAATAAATCAGATCAAATACTAAGAACTAAGAAATATAAATTAAATATAACAAAATGCTTGCTTCTACGCTCGCTATCTCCAGAAATTAGTTACAGGTCGATTGCTATCATTTATTCGTTATTTAAGAAAAGAATAGAAGTGACTAAGCTCTACAACATGCTCTAAGCAGCGTGAGATAAAGAAAGAATAGACCCACGAAAAACATCCAAAGATGTAAAAAAAGCCGCCAAGTACTCACACGAAAATCACAATTGCTTGATAAGCAAAACGGTTCGCCAGTCTCTGTCGTGAAATCAAGAAAAAAGCCAAGCATCGAACGTACAACTGCGATCTCTCAGCAATTTGTTAAAAAAAAATAAAAAAACTCAAACTCAAACTCAAGCCTACGTCGTGAAGTCGGAGTTTCGTGTGACGATATCGAAGCATCATTCCAAGAGCTACGTACTTGGCGGGCACATTCGGTTTTTTTTTCTTTGTGTTTGTTGTTCTCACGTTGAATCGATATGACCTTATCGTATTTTGCGAACCAGTCTCAAAGTACTATGTTTTCGGTCGCTGGTTATAAACATGTCATGAATTTTGCATCGACTGACGAATGTTAGATTCGCAGATAACATTGGTTCTATAGGTATAAATTTATTTAAAATGCATCTTCCGATCTTGTCGGACGACCATGTCGTGGCAGTTGAAGGATTAGCGCTTGCGAGTTCACTGTAGTGCGTAGTGCGGGCGCCAAAGGCACTACAGTGAACTCGCAAGCGCTAATCCTTCAACTGCCACGATTGTGTAGTTGCAAATGATTATTCCCCACAAATGAATGAGCAACAATATAGTACATTATGCTACTAGGGAGGAAAGTGTGTGGTTTTTGCTGAGTGCGATGTTCAGCACGAGCACGAGGTGAAAGTTCGCTCCACCCGTGTGGCATATATCACTTTTTACCCGACTAGATAAAATGTCCATATTGCATCCACTAGTCAAACACAGCAATTCAATCAATCAAACTTAGAATCGATCAAATTTAGAGTTTTTTTCTATCCTTCAAATTTACTTTTTCGACCGCAAAATTCACTTCTTCTTCCCTCTGATCAGAAATTGATTACTTTCCGCCCGCGTTGCAGGGATGAAGTATAGTAATTTTATCGTAGTTGGGTAAAAAATATTTTTGCACTCAAGTGAGGCCGAACTGTTACGAAGATGGGTTTCAGGTATTGAAATTGATCCTCCCCACTACGTGTATACGCTCGTGCACTTGCATATACGCATGCATCGTGAGCAAGATTGTATGACATAGTATAGGTACACCAATTAAACAATCATCAACTGAATTTTATATTTATCATTATATCAAACTGTCATACTCTATGCTACTTATAGCATATACGTATATCCGTAGCTGTATGTTTTAGGTTGCATGCCGCAATAGCAGAGTAGAGTTTTCTTGATTCGATCGTTTTGCAAGTGAATAAGTTTATTCTTCCATAATTGATACTACCTAGTGAGGTATGTGATTCCAGAGTTCCGAGTCTGATTTGATAATTCAATGACAGTGGGAATGACCAAGATTTTTATTGATTATACACGTATTTATGTCTGTCAAGTCATACACATAGTTAAAGACACGTAGAAGTATTGTCTGAAACGATTATTGGTTTTAATAACTAGTTTTTCATTGTATTCAATTGCTGTCGCATTAAAAACTCAATTTTCGCGTAAAACGAAGCGGGTTGTTCGTATAGCTCTAAGGAACCGAATGTGCCCGCCAAGTACGTAGCTCTTGGAATGATGCTTCGATATCGTCACACGAAACTCCGACTTCACGACGTAGGCTTGAGTTTGAGTTTGAGTTTTTTTATTTTTTTTTAACAAATTGCTGAGAGATCGCAGTTGTACGTTCGGTGCTTGGCTTTTTTCTTGATTTCACGACAGAGACTGGCGAACCGTTTTGCTTATCAAGCAATTGTGATTTTCGTGTGAGTACTTGGCGGCTTTTTTTACATCTTTGGATGTTTTTCGTGGGATTTCACTTCTTTTTGCAAGCACCAGAATTGAGAAGGATTGCTCATTTAATTTCAGCAGGGTTATACATTATTATAGTTTGATCACCACAAGAAATACATTCGGAATTTGGACAAGGGAAGAAACATTCAGCGAAAGACAAACACATTTACTTCAATTGTCAACTGTGACAAACATAAATAATTTATTAGGTAGAACTTAATTTTGTTTTACACAGTATCAGGTTGAAGTTCGTAACGTTATTTCAACAAAATATTCGCCAAAAAATTCTCAAATTCAAGGCTCGAATTTCAAATGGATCGAGAACGGTGTATAATTCCTCAAATTGTGTGAGACGTGTTTATCTAGCATATTTTACAATTCTAACAACATTTGAATCATGAAATATTGCATTTCGTTAACGAATATTCTGTTACGTTAACGTTACGAACTTCAACCTTAATATACAGTTTTAACTTAAATTTAGCCATTATTCAGTAATTTTTCAGCCATAGCTTTGAAGACTGTGTTGCCTGACGCAGTAACAGGCTCATATGTGTTCTGCAACGTTGATTGTTTGGAGCTTGCATGCTTGTCGACTGCAATTTATTTCAGATCACTGTGCGAATCATACAAATTAATAAACGATCAATTATCTAAATGTTAAAGTAATTACTAAAACATATCCCATGTTACTGTGGTGAAGGTGAGCTGGGAAATATCGACTCGTATAACATACCTTCCAATATGTGATATCCAGATTGATTCTTTCGCTCACTCTGTGGTGTAAGATTTCAAATAATTGTGGAGACTGTACAGCGTTGAGGTAACAGTAGGCTGATGTTTGGTTTCGGAACACTAGCCATTTTGAACTTGCGTGCTTGTTTGTGGTCATGTAATAATTCCAGTGAAGGATAATTGACCAAAGGAGCTGAATATGCCGAAGAGCGACGTATCGTTCTCTAGATCAATGGAGATTGTGATCTTTTCAGGCTCATCTGTAATCCTGAAATATTGACTCTCATGATCTTATGACACGTTACGCCTGTAAATCATAAAAATATACGAAATTAATACTTCGATGCTGCAGTAGTGTTTTTCTGGGTTTCTGTTCTATTGATCAAGGTGACTTGAGAGAAATTTCATATCATACCTTTTGATATAAAATCTTTCAATGTATTCATCCAATCATGTTGAATAGTAGCTGTGCAAGTTCGGATGATTATCACAATAGCTGTGTTCTCATGAAATGTTTGGCCAGGTGGAAAATGAAGTGAGCGACCAGAGATGTTGAGTATAGATAGGGTGATCTATGGATCTCTGGAGACTTCAGGTTGTAGCGGTGGGAAGCTGATCGTCAGTCTTGAAATGGTAGCTCTTTCGAGTTTGTGTAGCTGTACCAGTTTCTTATATCGATTCTGGTTCCTGTAAAAAACAGTCGAAACATTGATATGTGATAACTATTAGTCAGTTGGTAGAAGCTCACCAGTTCTCAATTCTACATTTTGTCAATGCAGCGATTCATAAAGTATCGATTTTGTAGCATACCGTCTAATGTGTGTTACTGAGATCCATTCTTGTAGTTGCTGTTTTATTAGTGAGCGAAGCAAGTTTCCATTTAATCAACGGTGCATTGTGATCTTATAATGCATACCGTAGCTATTTTTTATCTGTTTGTACAGACCACCGTAAATCTTGGTTGGACTTAGATTAGAATCTAACAAGCCAAGTTTTATCTGTCATGATTTTCAACGTGGCTGTATTAAATTTATGTGCTTGAAGTATTTCTTTGTTCGTCAAAAAATTTCTTTGATCACGGAGAAGAAAAGTTAAGAAATACAACAAATCTCTACTGGTATATCTAGCTTCTGATCGCCGTATACATACTTATCCTATGAGATTGTACAAAATTCACAAAATAATGAAATTATTTTGGGATCATAGTCCTTGTACAACAAATTTCTACAATCGAAAGACACAGAGGTATATAACATTATAGTGTCAATTATATCGGGCATGGCTGTTAATTAAGTATGAATAGATTATAAGACTAGATGATATGTGTGTGTCGCATGATTCACGAAGCAATAGCCGTGATAGTGATGAATGATCATGTGTAATAACAATAACAGTTGGAGTTGTATATGGACTGCAACTTGTATGTGATGGTAACATTCTCATAGTGAAATCCATATTCTGGATTCTGATAGTGATAAAAAATGCAACATCGATAATTATATACAATAGAAACAAAAGTTGGAGTTGTATACGGACTGCAACGTATACTGTGAGTTTTTGTGGAAATGCAACATGGAACAATCAAACGAACTTTTGTTACTTGCGTGGCCAATAGGCTTGCGATATCTGTAATAGAAGCAGTGTTGTTTCAGAGCATATCCAGAAAAACTCATAGTATGTGACTATAACATTCTGATAGTAAACTTATAATTTCACATAACGTTATATTCATTGGTAATAAACCACATTGAGCTGGAGTGAAAACGCTGATTCGGAGTAATATACATAGACTGTAACGTGGCAGATTTTATATCTGCCACTGACCGTGCCTCCACCCGCGAATGTGAGCGACCGTACCGCTACCGTACCGCAAATTCTTCACCGCAGCGCAAGTCCTACGTATATTTTTTAGAACACTTGTCTGCTGTAAGTTTTTTATTGTAAAATACAGGGACCAGGACGCCGAGGGATGCGCTTTTCGTCGCTGGATCGTCGGGGGGATGTTCTGGAAGCCTCGGCATTAGTACCCGCACCTAGGTCATCGCCTCCGCCTCTGCAGCCTCGTCACCTGCCGGCCGGGAGAGGGCTGCACCTCCCAGCCTGATAAGCAGCAAATTCTTCCTCCCGGCCAAAATTCGAAAAGCCAGCCGTTAGGTGCGGCGAACATGCCGTTGCGGAAAGGCTTCCCCCACCACTTTTCGGTTTCTACTAGGATTTTGCAAGTCACTCCGTTGCCGACCAGCATACGTCAACGTGGAGATATCGTTTGCGCTTTAGTTTAAGTTACCGTTACGTTTTTCTTTGCATTATCTTTTGGGGGTGTTTTTCATAGTTTGTCTTAGCATTATCTTTATCTTTTCTTTTGGGCTTTTATTTTTCTTTAGTTTTCTTTTCTTGGGGTTTGCTTTATTTTTGAGTGTGTGCCTTGTTTTGGAGCCGCCTGGGTTACGTCCCGCTTAAAGGTAGGCTTTTCTTTCCGCACAGATCTCGACCACTCGACTAGCGATTTTGCAACCTGCCGAGTAACGGTTTATCTTCTACCTCCCGCTACAGACGAGTAGTCGTGATCTGTATTTTCTTTAGGCTATTTTGGCATAATTAAGTTTATTTGCTATTTTTTTCTTTTGGACTTGCGCTGCTCGGGGAAGAATCCCGGTGCCGTGCAGTATCGCCTACGTTGCCTACAAATATCTTTTCTTTTGCGTGCGTTTAATTTTAGCTAGATAATAATTAGCAGGTTTATTTGGATATCTTTTGTTTTGCTATCTTTCTCTTTTGCGGCCTAACCGCCATATAACTTTTGCTGCGACGCCGGAATCAAATTCCGCCGCAAACTTTTTTGTATTTTTTTTGGTGCGCATTCTTTTGGGTTTTACCTACTTCTACGTTTAAAAATTATACGTGTGACCTCACTGGTCCTGCCGGCCTGTTTCTTTATTTATTATTTTTTTTTGTATCGCCGCATTTGATTTGAAATTATATTTTCGTTACGTCTACTTGTATTGAGCTAAGTGTGTTATTTCACCGCCCCCACGTTCCCCTCTCCGTCTAACTAGTCGGTTATCTGTGCGATTTCTTGGATTTGGTTATTATTTGCTGCGTTTAGCTATCTTTATCTGGCACATTCGTGTGCCTGGCGCCCAACAGTCTCTCTCGTTTAGTTCCTTTTTGTATCGTACCGTTCGTAGCTTTTCGCGTGAGAACCGTTGGCGCTTCTTTGTGCGGGATTTACTTTCCTATTCATTTCCTCCGGGTAGGAAACTTGCTCGTTACAAGACATACATCAAACCTTTAGTAGATTTCCAATCTCGATGCATGTAATTGTCATGTTGTTATCAACACTATTGAATTCGAATAAATTAATATCATGCTGCATGATGTTAAATAGTTGCTAGCTCAAAGAATAGACATTGAATTCGAGTTCCCGACACATTGAGATTGAAAAGCTACTGTAACAATGCTTATAAAATCAAAGAAATCTGTCATGTTCTATCAACAGGTACAGACATTATCGACAGTTAATCTCCGTATGCAATTATACGCACGATTGTTCCATCCAGTGTTGGGACGGATTCAACGACTAATTCTTAAACACTATAATATATTTTGATAGTCTCTCTATAGCTATACTATGTTTGATTTGAATACACATACTAGTCGTTATATGTGGATGTAGTGTGTAGTGTATATTAGTATAGGCTTGAAGAATCGAAGTAGATAATATGGTCCATGATAATAGTTCAATCATTTTGAATAATACTGTATAATAAAAATTCATTATGATGGAATAGTCATATTTGAACCAAACAAGTTATTGCATTAAGAATGATTGAGTCGTGAAGCGAATAGAAAATAAAGTCGATTCTTCATGCCATTATTAAGATCAAGTGTCTTTGTTTGGGAAGCACTAACTACTTATTCATTTATATTTGTTCGTGCACCCTCGGTCTAAGACGAATCCGATCACACTATTATATTAAAACGTACAATTGCGTTAGGAATCTCAAACTCCTACTATGCGAACTATATACTATGCGACGTTCCAACACTGGATGGTACCATAAAAATGGTTTTGGTCGTAATAATCCTGTAATAAAATAAGAGATTAGTAGCACTATATCCTCCTATATGCATTCAGGTTGACGTGTGAATCCGCATGACTTGTGTGCGCATGGCTGTGTGGGACTCTAACTGAGTTACGTGATGTATGGTAAAAATATGAATTTTTTCATCTATCGTCAGCTGCTGAATGAAACGTTGGTAATTCTGACCGATCTAGCAGTAACTCTGTAGTGTTCCAGCCAATATTCGATATCAATGTTTTCTAATCCAAGTAGGTTCAATAACTATTTTACCAAACGAAATTGTGTATTACAATTTTGTCATACCTGAATGCATAAAAAGGTAGAGATATCAGTACATAATACATGTTATCGTGTTGATCGATTATTCCATATTCATTTTTGCCGATAATCACCAATGAATTGTGGCAACATGTTTCTTGTTCAAACTTTTTTTTTTGCATAACCAGGTATTGTTTTTTCAGTGTTCGACTTAGGTCCAGTTCCACAATCGAAGGTTAAAATTTGTACTAGGTTTAAACTGCTGAAAATTGCCTGTCGTTGGCTAAATCCATCGCTAAGCCAAGTTTAAACTGTAAACTTGTTTTAAAGTCAAGTTGTGGAACTGGGCCTTACATTTCAAACTAACTGTGAGAGATCATAGTACATCGCCGTGATGAATAGTTGAATTACAGAATAAATCTGTCATTGAAAATGTATGTGTCATGTTCAGTCTGTCTGAACTTATTGCCAAATTGTTTGTGCATAGGTATAGATTATACGTTTGAATATATTTTATATTTGCTTTTGTTCATGACCATTCTTATATTGTTTGTACGTAATTATCTTGTGAATTCATTGGCAATAATTTGATAGATATATTTTATATTTGCTTTCGTTTTTGACCATTCTTATATTGTTTGTACGTAATCATTTTGTGAATTTATTGGCAATAATTTGATAGATATATTTTATATTTGCTTTTGTTCATGACCATTCTTATATAGTTTGTACGTAATTATCTTGTGAATTCATTGGCAATAATTTGATAGATATATTTTATATTTGTTTTCCTTTTTGACCATTCTTATATTGGTTTGTACGTAATCATTTTGTGAATTATTGGCAATCATTTTTAGGTTTCAATTTCGTTTTCTTTTTGATGTTGGATATATTTCAGTTGCCTCTTTTATACTATAACTTTGCCATACCATGGTTAATTGTTTTTCATTTTTCACATTATTGGATATATTTTAGTTGCCTCCTTTTTACTATACCTTTGCTATACCATGGTCAATTGTTTTTCATTTTTCACATTATTGGATATATTTTAGTTGCCTCCTTTTTACTATACCTTTACTATACCATGGTCAATTGTTTTTCATTTTTCACATTATTGGATATATTTTAGTTGCCTCCTTTTTACTATACCTTTGCTATACCATGGTCAATTGTTTTTCATTTTTCACATTATTGGATATATTTTAGTTGCCTCCTTTTTACTATACCTTTGCTATACCATGGTCAATTGTTTTTCATTTTTCACATTATTGGATATATTTTAGTTGCCTCCTTTTTACTATACCTTTGCTATACCATGGTCAATTGTTTTTCATTTTTCACATTATTGGATATATTTTAGTTGCCTCCTTTTTACTATACCTTTGCTATACCATGGTCAATTGTTTTTCATTTTTCACATTATTGGATATATTTTAGTTGCCTCCTTTTTACTATACCTTTACTATACCATGGTCAATTGTTTTTCATTTTTCACATTATTGGATATATTTTAGTTGCCTCCTTTTTACTATACCTTTACTATACCATGGTCAATTGTTTTTCATTTTTCACATTATTGGATATATTTTAGTTGCCTCCTTTTTACTATACCTTTGCTATACCATGGTCAATTGTTTTTCATTTTTCACATTATTGGATATATTTTAGTTGCCTCCTTTTTACCATAACTTTAACCATATCATGGTGAAATTTTTCCATTAACAGTGGCATATATATGTATTGTTTTGGTCAATAGTTTCATTTGGTGTTATCGGCACACAATAATCATAGTCATAATAATAATAATAACAGAAAGTATCACTATTACCATTCTATAGTCATGGGCAAAATTATATAGTTACTTTTCGTTTTGACTATAGCTTTCAAACATTGTGCCAAATGGTTAGTATGTAGGTATAGATTGTGCACTATGAACAGATTTTTTTCTATTTCCATTGGTATACATGGTGTAACGGATGTAATAGTATTCTGGCAACCATATATATAACCTGTATATGGTGCTTAAATCACAGTCATTTGCCTATTTTTATTCATATCATTTCATTACATATACAGAGATGTTCTGTGGAAAGTGGTCAGTCTAATGGCGGCACAATTATTTTTTTTCGCGAATGACAACGCTGCCGCTCGATCACAGACAATCGATCTAACGATATTTTCTATGTCTGTGACTGATAATAGACGACGTAGCGGTAGCTGTCACGTCGTAGGTTATAATGAACTGTCATATTACAATATTGTGTAATTAAATTGTAATATCGTTCATAATACGACGGTTTACGATACTATTTCATAAATAAGTAGTACTGAATTGTTAAATTAATTACAGATGTCAATTTCTATTTATTTATAACATTAGGTTATAAATAACTGTCTTGGTAAAATTTACGCATCTCGGAGTAGTAAAGTTAATTAGGCAAGAGCATACGAAATTGATTCTTTATGAATTCATTTTAGGTGTGAATTTCTGTTTATTTGCTACATTATTTACATCCGTGAATTTCTTCGATGACTGACTGACCCGTTGCATCTCTTCGACAAGTAGGGTTACGAACAAAGCGATGTGAATATCATTCAACGAGCAATATTCGCCTTGATTCAGTGAAAGTGTTCCATCCTACGAGGCATCTTTGCTGAATAAAACAATACTCTACATGTCTTCTCAGCCTAATAAGTACGAAAATAGTCCTGCGCAAGTGATGTGTTAATCCATCAATGCGTGTTCAAGTTTCATCGAGTAATAAATTAATTGAAATTATTGTTCTTATTGTAAATCTATTTAATTGTGTATTTGATTGCTGTGTAGAATAAAGCAAAAATTCATGACTACTTATTTATGAAATAGATAACTGTTGTATTAGGAACGATATCACAATTCAATTACACAATATTGTATATTATATTGCTCGATGAATGATTTTCACATCGCTATGTTCGTAACCCTCCTTGTCCAAGGGATGCAGCGAATCAGTCAGTCACCGACGAAATGCACGGTTGTAAATAATGTAGCAAATAAACAGAAATCCACACCTGCAATGAATTCATAAAGAATCAATTTCGTATGCTATTGCCTAATTAACTTTATCACTCCGAGATGCGTAAATTTCACCAAGACAGTTATTTATAACCTAATGTTATAAATAAATAGAAATTGATATCTGTAATTAATTTAACAATTCAGTACTACTTATTTATGAAATAGTATCGTATCGTATTATGAACGATATTACAATTTAATTACACAATATTGTAATATGACAGTTCATTTTAACCTACGACGTGACAGCTACCGCTACGTCGTCTATTATCAGTCACAGACATATAAAATATCAGTAGATCGATTGTCTGTGATCGAGCGGCAGCGTTGTCCTTCGCGAAAAGAAATAATTGTGCCGCCATTAGACTGACCACTTTCCACAGAACATCTCTGTATATGTATTTTGCAGCGACTTTCCTAACAGCGAACCAATGTCTTTCGCTATCTCAACCAACTGAATGAGGCGAGCGCCTGGTAGAGTAAGAGACAGATGACGAAAGGCTATGGTTTTCGCGGATAGGAAATAGCATGGTGTATAGATATTGCGTTTTACATAACTACTAACATACATTCAATTTTCGGATTTGATTTGAAACAATGAATTTGGCGTATTGGTTCGGAATTGTGCATAGGCATAACAAATGATTTCCACTTCATGTATAGTGAATATTCGAATAAAAAAGAGGAGTCTGTTTTGATTTTGTATATGGGACATATTTATTTTTTGCCTGTAATCAGCTTTACTGGGTAATTTTACTAGCTGAACTTCAATTATGCCAGCAGACATATTCATGCGACTGTTGTTCTTTCAATTTACGGTTAGATTGACTATAGTTGGATGAGGACTCTCTTTCGTTATCGTTTTCTTCACTATACGATACGACGGACGACTTGTGCACAGGCATATTATAATACGATATATTTTTGCAGCTGTCAGCTAAGATCGTTTCAAATGAAATTTTTCACCTGCGATGCAAGTCAGTCCGTTGTACTGCATACACTGATACCAATGAAACAGATGTTACACTGATTCAAATTCGTCCAGCATCCATCAAGATAACATGTATCGAGTCATAATTCACCGAAGTGTAAGCAATATGCAATTGATATTTTGTAAGTTAGGGATATCAGTTATTGTACATGTCTCTATAAACTCATGGTACATGTTATATGATAGATGCTGGAGCCAAATTTGGTACAAGTCCACAGCTGTTTCTTGGTAAAGTGTATATGTTACGTCTATTATATGTTATCAGTATGACAGTTTATTCTGTAATACAACTATTCATCGAAACGATGTACTATGATCTCTCACTGACTGGTTATGCGTATATTATGATTACGTACATGTTTTCTGCGTTATGCATTCCGAACCAATAATTGACTGTGATTTAATATTGATATCGAAGAAATCAGTCTGACTTTTTTCAGTGATTCATAAAATCGTAGAGTTCTTTGATTGTCAACTCTTTGTCCACATGTATTATGAAGTACCAGCTAATTTATCGATTGCATGCCTGTGCATGTAGGCTGTGGTTATAATATTTGAGACCAATGTATTGACACTGTTTCTTCAATTGCAGAGTTGATATTTCCAAGTTATTTGGTTTTTTTTTTTCACATTTTCAGGTAGAATTATTTACAAATAATTAGAGACAAATAGAAACAATCTCCAATATAAATGTTTAATTTTTGATATATTATACATGTAGTTTGACTTATGAAAGAATTATCTTCGGTTTTTTTTTGTTTTTTTTTACGGTGGGCAACTTTTGTTCAGTACTTACTTACTGACCTATTCGGATAATCGATCGAATAGTCATATTGTACTATGAAATATATTTATATTTGTAATTATGAATAGGGCTGGTAAGCCTGTGATGGTATACATGGTATATATATTATCAAACAAACATGTAATTGGCAAAGCATTCATGGCAATATAAATCGGAAATTTTATGATATCGCTTCTAATACCATCATGTAAATGTCCTTGGCTCCCCGTGGCCAGATCTGTTTATGTACTTGCGTATCGTTTACACCCAGCCAATTATTTGCTTTATCTTTTAGCATTGCAGTATAGTGACCACTATCTATACTTTCACCGTGATGAAATATCGCGCTATTTATCTTGAATTTCTTATTGTCGAGGGTAATTTTTGTAGTTGGTACTGCGTTCAATTTGAAATTTGTTATTTTAGATGCCTGTCCATCTTGATATGTAAATATCATGAACTGCACGACAATGATATTTTTTACCGAAGCAATGACAGTCTTTTGTAGCTTATTGCTTTTCTGACAATTCTCGCACGTACTGTCAAGTCTTGTCCATCGTGACAAAGTGTTATTAAACAAATCTTGTAGATTCTTGGGGTCCTTGATACTTGGTGTAAACGATACGGGTATGGCTAAAATGTAATTTGGCTGTGCGATCTCAGAGCTGAGTCCGCAATCGTTACATCTGATCGTCGTGATCAACTGATGTTCAATCGCTTTTTGAGTTAAATCAGATTTCTCGCAAATAGCTGTAAGAAATTCAGCCGTGTCTTGTTGTAAATTTTCTGTGAAATTTTTGCCTGCGAATTCTCGAACTGCAAAGGAATTTATTGCTGCACTACTTGTGACGTAAGAATAGGCTAATTTTTCTAATGGGTCGTTATTATTCAGCTTAATCAATTCTTGTATTATATTCGAGCAGTGGAATATACACTGCAGAGTGGCATTTGCGTAACATGAAACTCTGTCCTTATTTTCCATGCCAACAATGGTGCGCAACGGATTTGGCAATGTGTTATTATCATTTACTTCGATTTGTATATTTTGCGTGCATGAGGGAACCGACCATACGGTGTCTTTGACCGTTAATTTAGCTGCACGTGTAATATTAATTTCAGCCAATTCGGGTTTGTATTGTACCCTGAGTCGATTGTACTCGACTAGTGCAGCTTCCTGAACTTTTATTGCCTGTGGATTGAAATTTATCAAATGTAATCCGTCGAGAGACTTGACTCTTGACAATGCAACGTATGCTTGTCCAGCAGTGAACACAGTCTGGCCTATGTCTATAACTATGCTGTTCAAAGTTAAGCCCTGGCTTTTATGTATCGTGATTCCGTAACTAAGAGACAGGGGAAATTGATTTCTGAATATAAAGGCACCATTCATTATTTCGAATTTTGTGGATACCCTTTCGATGGTATACTCTATCCCCGATGCTAGGGCAATCGTTAATGATTGTACCTCGCGTGTGTCGATATCTCGATTTACGGAAATCACATGACCTATGGTACCGTTTATAATACCTGTAGATACGTCGATGTTTCGTCTAATCATGATTTTTGCCCCAATCTTAACCGTTATTGTTTTTGCGAGTCCAGCCGTGCGAGTGCTGTCCTCGTGTTCCTGATTCAGGAGTTTTGTTATTTTTTTTTTCAAATACGGTATGCAATCAATGCTGTCTTTGGCATTGAGTTCAATTTTGTCGCCTGGAATTTTGGTTAACATGGCTGTGTTCAAAATATCACATTGGTTCCGAGTCGGAAAAAGACAGACTGTATCTAGCGACAATTGGTTGATATAATTGCATAATTCGTCAAGTCTGGCTCCGACCGACGTACCGGTAAGGTTTATTTTTCTAGAATCTAGAATCTGTTGGTCGGCAGTGGTCAAAATTCCGAATCTAACCCGAGTTAATATCTCTTGGTAAGTTGTATCATTCTGTTGGCGTACGTTTGTCAACAGCTCGTCGTACGAAAATAGATCGGTCCATAGATTGACCGCACCTACTGAGCCAATATATTTTTGTATTTTGTCTTTCGACAGGTTCAGGTATGCTGAATCCGCATTTACTGGCGGGAGTTGTAGTAAATCACCCATAAGTAGAATATGTTTTCCACCGAACCAGCCATCATTAGTATTTTTTGTATCAAATATTTCAGTTAGTCTTAAGTGTATATACATTAACGTGACGTTTGATATCATTGAAACCTCATCTATAATGAACAATACTACATCTTTTAATTCGTTTCGTAAGATTTTCAACACTTCGTCAGACAATTCTTTGTATTTGGGTGTGCCGCCGTGCTCAACTGGTAGCTGGAACAGTCTATGCACTGTCAGTCCGTCGACGTTAAAGGCCGCCAAACCTGTTGGTGCCGTGACAGCAGTCGTTGCACCGAGTATTTGTTTTGTCCAGCATCTAATAGTTTTTATGAGAAAACTCTTACCCGTACCACCAGCTCCACTTACGAACATTCGTAATGGTTCACTATGTGCTGAGATTAAAGAGGTCCTGACAGTATCAAATATTACTTTCTGTTCGTCATTGAGTTGTGATATCATGTCAACTACGTCAAGGTCTTTTAGTTGCCCTTCCGCGTTATTCAAGTCCTGCATAGCCAAGTTGGCTTCTACTGGCTGATAATGTAATGGATTATCTCTGTTGTCATTTGAATCTTGGCTCAGATTGCTCATCATATTCGTAAGATCATCCAGCTTTTGTTCGATCAGTTCTTTCACCTGATCGAAACCTTTTTGAATATCGGACAATCGCTCGTGGTAACTCATTAATTCTAATAGGTCTGCCTTGCTTTTCTCGAACGCCTCGGCGTAAGAATTACAGTTATTTTTCAACTCATCAGTATCACGCCACGGTTTGAAAAGTAGCAACAACGCATGGAAGTACTTTTCAGGCTCTACATTCGGATTATATTTGTAATGATTTATCAAATAACCGCGCTGTCTTTTTTTCAAATACAAACCACCGCCTAAATCGTATATCTCTGCAGTGCTATTTTTTGGTATTATTTTAGTTATTTCGTACCATTTGGCGTAGTCGTATAAATGTACCGACGCTAATTCCTCCGGTCTATTCGGGTAGTAATCGTCAATGAGGGACGGATAAAAAATATCTGTTGAACCCGGAAATAGTTTTTCTACAGTTTTGTACGGTTTAACTCTTTTATTTCTGAGCTGATTTACGTCTAACCATTTTATGGTTGTATCAGGATCAGTTCCGTACAACGGAATACCTAAGAGTGTATCAGCAGCTTCCAGAGCTCCGCATTCTCTGTTATTCAAGCTGCGCATTGCCACACTCCACAGCCGGCTGCTCAACGACTTGGTGGAATTGATATCATGAAACATAGGGGCCGTCCATTTATTACGTAAGACGTTTTGGGGGGAGGGGGGGTTCAACATTTCTTACTTATTCTTACTTGGGGGAGAGGGGGACTCTGAAGACATCTTACGTAAGATTTTTATTTTATTTTTAATCGGAAATCAGCTCCACACGCAACAATTACTTTTAAATTGAGCGCAAAAAAAATCTGCCCACGCCCCACGTCTGATCGCAGACAACATTCTCGATGACGAACTTCACGATCGACTTCGACAATCGACTTCTATTACACTTTTTTGATTCATTTTTGTTAAACAACCTTACCCTCTGTGATGCTTAGAAGTTTTCTCGATAACATTATCATTTACGCTACGGGTGGATGCGGCAGAATTACGATTTTTATGATAAATAGTAAAACGTAAGATTAAATAAATACCTGAAATACTTCTAATATTTCAGGTATTTATTTAATCTTACGTAAGATTTCCGGGGGGGGGGGGGGGGGGGGCTTCCCAAGTCTTACGATTTCTTACTGGAGGGGGAGGGGGGAGCAAAAATGGGCAAAAATCGTCTTACGTAATAAATGGACGGCCCCATATCGGTTGTATGACTAGTTTCAGGTTTAGTACTATACTTAGTACAATACCAATTGAGTATTGTCGATTTTTCGCCTATGAACTGCATGTCCATGTTTCCTTCCCATGCACTAAGGACAACCGGATTATAGTCATTTATGAAGGCTTCTTCTTCATTTCGCGGTAAGTCGACGAGTCTGCTTTTTGATTTTAGCTGTTTTCTACCCGCAATCGACATGGCCACGTCTTTTATTATCAGCGTGTCTGTAATTGGTCTTGGAAATCCGAATCTGCATATTTTCATGAATCCTTTTTTAGTTTTCTTATTTCGCATACAATAATCGTTATGCTTGTGTCTCTGATGCGTGTCTACTCGACGATACAACGTCGGCGATACATGTTTATTGGGCAGTCTGCAAGTAATATGCTTGGAAATGAAGTTGGCGACTTCTTCCGTAGATGACTCTCCGATCGTGGGAGCATCCTTAATCCAGACCAACAAATGGAAGTGCTGTGTTCCTCTGCCTTGGTATTCTCGTCTCCAAAAGTAATGGCTGACTTCTCCAATTGGATTGTCATTGGAACAGATGAATTTCAGCATCGCTCGAAATTTGTTATCTAGATATCTCGAGGCTGAAACTGGGTCTCTTGCTACTAGTTCACTTGTAGACATACCAGCCATTTTTGGTCCGTTAACGTTTTTAATATATTCAGCTAAATCATCCCACATCCACTCGCTGGGACTCAGCGTGAGAAACCACGTTGCCGGACCATAATTTTGTACCATGCATCCCAACTCATTTCTCGGTTTGCGCCAATACTGGTCTGTATTCCGTAATTTCGCGAAAATAGTGGTCAGATTTCCTTCAAGCTGTTCTTTTGACATCAATTCCAAATACTGACCGGCATTCATTTTTTCCTTTGGATTAATGACATTTAGTTTATGAAATATACCACCCTTCAACTGTCGTATGTTCGAGTCGTGTAACAGGTAGAACAAATACTGTTGATTCAATCTAAAGACGGAACAACTGGACATAAGCCTACATTTTATATAGTCGAATTCTCGCAGAGGGATCGTGCGGTCTTGATGCTGGCCATTGTTACCATAAGGGTACAAATCTGGGAAGCACATGACGTCTAGATATTTATCCCATTGACTTAAGGGTGCTTCTTCTACCTTGAGCATTTGATATAGAGCCGTTGCATTCTTATTTTCTCTATCGGCACTGATTGGATAGATCGTATACTGCTCGTAGTAATCTTGGCTATCCATTATTTGTGTTAATATTGCCCGACGCTTAGTACTCATCTCGTCATTACGGTCCATGACTGAATCCGCATGTTCTTCCAAACCAGGCTTTTCTGTCTCTACCTGAATTTCCACGTCTTGCGTGAGTAAATCTAACAACGAGTCTGGCTCAGCGGGTAATTCAATCTCGGCATAAAAAGGATTATTTTCCCTGAGCCAAACGAGTGTCTCGTAGATCTTTTTCACGTCCACCAAACTACTCCACACGACTTTTGACTTATTCGGTAGTCCATAGACCATCACGAATAGTTCTTGATTCAGATTTAGCGCGTCAGTAGGTGCAGGTAATTTTTTTAGTGTTTCCTCCAACGGTAACGGTAAATGGAACGTTCGACCTTTTACTTTCTGCACTCGCAACTTATTTGGAAGATTTTTTTTCGCTACTGTACCCATTCTTAGTACCGTTTGAAAAGCCTTTGCCCTTTGTATGAGGATTTTTTCATAATCATTAAGAGTGAAGAGAACGGGTGGCACGTCGCCTATAGCTAGGTGATTCAATAAACACGTTGGTGGCATTTCATTATCACGGAACTTTTCTAAACAGTATTTACATATATAATCAGACGCATTGTCGGACGCATCAATGTGAGTTTTCATCTGTGACCAATAGTGCCCTGTGATAGGTTTTCTGAGTTTTTTTATATCTCGCGTGTCTCTACGGTAACAAAGTTTTTCGCACGATACGCAAGCCAATCGTGGTGTATCCATCGATTGTTGGACTAGCTCATGGAATGCATGTCTATATTTGTTGGCAATTTCATCTTCGTTCAAATTTATTATTTCAGAACACAGTTGATACATAGCAGCTTTCTCGGCTGTTTCGCTGGAGAGTTCTTTCAAAAGAAGTAGATATCCTCGTACTAAGGCACTGTCTATGCAATTAATTTTCTCCACTAGTCTCATGAGTTCGTAAATGTATCTCGTGAAATACCGAATCTGTGGGAAGTGCGGATGCAATAACTGAAGCGGTAAGAATTTTGAATTGCAACTCACAGGATTGGTATAGCAAGTTTGTGCGTGTCCTTATTTGTGCTGTGACGTATTGACATTACATTGGTTCCAGTGCTTCAATGTATTACGAATATTTGCTATTTTCCATGAGCGTATAGTCTGAAACACATATTCTAGCCCAGTAATAGTATGTGAATTTGGTTTGACACACAGCTCTGAGCAAGCCCATGATTTTCGTACATGAGTGCTTGCAGTTACCGGTAAAACGTTAGCTATCTTTCCCGTTGATGTACTGATGAGCGGGTCTATTACAATGTGAAGCTCGTCATAAGCTGTATCGGTATAGTAAGGGTCGGTCGATCCCGTATGTTTTGATTCCCCGCAAAAGGCTGCGATTTTCGATTCTATATCAGACGATTCTGCCGCTCGTACCGAACAGATCTCGATCTTATTCTTTAGATTATTCAGCGTACGTCTCACGCTTAGTACGATACGTTTTCTGGCTTGAATGCACCATTTTATAATTTTTTCTGCCTCAATTCGTTTCTGTGGCTTTGACTTATTTATAATTTTCGCGGATAAGGTGGTGATATATTTTTCTACCGATCCTAACAGTGTTATCGTACTGTTCCGCCTACCTAAATGTCTATATTTTTTCAGAATATTTTTAGTTCTTATAAATTTCTGTTGCCCTCTCAGTTCCTCACGGGCGCGTCTGACTTTGTCAAGTATCGCTTTATTTATGTCGCGATTAATGGAATGCTTGTTTCGTTCATATTTTTTTTTTATTTCCGAATTGAGAGCATATTTATGAGATTCGTACGTTTTTTTCGTTTTGGGGTGTGCAGAATATTTCATTCTTTTTTTTGTGGCGCTCACCTCAGGATTGGCTGCATATCTTTTTCTTTCACGTGCTCGTTTGATCTCAGGATTTTCTGTGTACTTTTTTCTTTCGCGTGCCCTTTTGATTTCAGGATCAGCAGCATATTTTTCTCTCTGACGTGTACGGTGTAGTTCACGAGTCACAACAGTTGTTTTCTTTTTGTGCAATGTTTTTGGTTCTGGATCTTCAGAATATTTTGCTCTTTTTCGCAATTCTATTGTGTCTGCATTAGCAACATAATTTGCTCGTTTTACAGGCTGTTTCGTTCCGAATGTAGCACCCTGGTTTATACTTTGTTCTGGCTTTTTACAACTGCAATTTGCTTTGCATTTTTCGCGATTTTGTGTTCGCTGTATGGACGAACGAGTAGCATGCCCGATCGAGTTTGTGCTATTACTACTGCTTGTCTGTCGAACTGAATAGTTTTCGCGTCTTTTCTTGTTTATTTCGTCCTTGTGAGCGGCCCACCATTTGTTTTGACGATTTGTCTGTGTTGGTAGAGTTGTATCTGTTTTGTTGCTATTGCACTGTTGTCTGCTCTTCTCGTTATTATCGTCTGTTGTACTTTGTGAAGCAAGTGAAATGATATGCCGTGGTACTGTTCGACAGACCGATGCATACGTTTTAGCAGGCGATTTTTGTGTTTCTAACCGTTCTGTATTTTGGTCTTGTACGATTGTAGTACTTCCTATTGCAGGAAACGCACTTATTGTATTTTCGTTGAGTATGCGTAGTAAATGCCGTCTCATCGTTAGTGTCGTTCTTCTACGCCCATCGTTATCTACGTAATAACGCTCGGTCACAGGGTCCTTACCCAGTGCAAGCGATGTTGCGATTGCACACGCAAACACTCCGCATGATTTTAAATCTGGTTGTATTTGTACATTTTCGTACACGATCGAATATTTTTCATACAGCCGATTCAATATTTCATGTTGGCGCGGCAATAATCGGTATTTCAACGTATCGTACACGTGTACTACTGATCCATCGTAGTATATGCAGGTCCAGTGACCGATCTCGTCTGGACCAATGTTTCCGTTGTAGAGAATCTGAATATCCCGATCGCTGGTAACACGTTGATACCAATGTAACCCTTGATAAAATATCGGATCTTGTGGTTTGAAAGTCGTCGTGTCAGTTAAAACGTTTAGAAATGCATTTATACACGTGTCATGTAGCTCCTGTGCAATGTCCATAATGCAGGCTGCGATCCGTGCCCTATTTGCACGTACTATTGCGTTAACGTTTATTTGTTCGTTAGTGTCGTCTGTAATTTCTATTATAAGTGGGAAATTCACGTCAGCTGTCTTATTGCGTTCCGGAGTATCAGTTTTACCTATTCTGGCAGATCGCTTCGCCTCTCTTTGTTGTTGCTGCATTTTGCTATAGCTACGTTTCTTATTCTTCGGCATTGTAATTTTTGTACTTGTATCTATCTGTATTAAACACTACTTAAGTAATACTTAGGATTTGTCTATTTATCGTTATATATTCTGACTTCCTTGTATTTATGAATAAATAATTGTTACTGAGTGTACTCACATATAGATTTTTTCGGGTCTTCTGATTCAACTGCTGCGTGAATTCTATTTGATACACAATTAGACAGTAAAATTTTTTATGCACGAATTTGAAAAATCAAAGAAATCCACTATGTTTATTCTCGTAATCGTACGTCGATTTTACAATCTTTAATATCGTTTGAGGAACGATATGTGAAAATTAATTTTTGCCGGCACTGCAGTACGCTGACACGAATAACCTCGAACTTGTCGATTAAGAACAATATATTGCGTACTGACAATGAGATAGAATTATTGATATTGTTACAGTAAAGAAAATGAATAAATTCGCGTGTTTGTGTGAATTCGAACGATGTTCAAATGCACCGAAATAACACTCACTTGTTGAATAATTGCAATATTTATCTTTCGATACGCGCTTTGCTATATCTCCTAGTGGAATGGAAGTTCTACTTTCTATCCGCTGATTTTTCTAAATGACGTTCCTAAAGTCATCTATTTGAGTTGATCTCATCTCTATTGTGCTTATTATTTCCGAAATTTGTCAATAGAGTGCAGTCCTATTGACGCGTATTTTATGTGGACAATTTATTCATCACATGTTTCAATTTAGTTACTCGTTGTCCTATTTTTTCGAAGATTGCTTCTTAATCAATTTACCTAGTTTTATTCTCCATATAATTCTGTTGTGATAATAATTGCAATACGTAAATAGATGGATAATTTTGGTTAAACTGAATTTGTCCAGTCAATGCTAACAGGTCATCGCCATCTGGACAAAATTTTATGCAGTTGGACAATTTATTTCAAATTGTTTGGTTGTGTGTGTGAGTATGTGATCTCGTCAATGTATGTGCTACTAGATCAACGGTTTCAACCCTTCATTCTGCATTCGAATCTCGAAGCGTCAAGATGTGTAAGTATATATACACGTTTTCATACATTGTGTTACGGTCTGTTTTGTTGTAATTGTGTATTCCATAATATTTTTGAAACAGATGAAGTATTCTGATTCAGCTATTTTTCGAATATTGTATATACGTGCGAACAATAGGTCGAGTAATAGAAAGATGCGTGTCCTCATTTTTTACGGCCAGTTACTCCTTTTCGTATTATCACGTGTTTGGTTGATTGTTTCAAGCTGATATGGTCTAATTTTGTCAATTGTCTTTAATGGGTGGCATTGTTTATACGTTATCGATATATTTCATTTATTTTGAAGAAATTGTAGGATCTAAAGTAGGGCTGTCTTCTAAGCTAACTGCTAAGAGCCCACTTACCGACACCATTTTGTATTACTATTTTATTGAACTTAATCAAATACAGAATTGAGAATGTAAGCTGATTCAATTTTGAAATTCAATTTTTCTGATTAGCTTGATTCTTTGCACAGCCAATATGTTTGTTTGATTTTGTTGTTTTG
>CAJZBL020000006.1:0-19102 GCA_914767705.2 Tenthredo notha
CAAAATATTATCCAAATTCAGGTGGCAATGCAAGAAATTTTCATATCGCTCGTCCAGTTTATTATTATTGGTTTTTACGATATTTTCCATAATCTGAAGATCAGAAACTATCAAAAACACTTCCGAAATTCAGGTTTTACGTAGGTTTCGAAGATTTTGTGTTTCTCACCGGGATATCCAAAACAAGAAAGATTTTTCCCAATCAGGCTGAAACCTTGTTTTTCGTAAAGCATTTTGTATCCTGATCAAGAATCGCAGAAGAAATTCACAAAATATTCCCCAAATTCAGGTTGCAATGCAAAAAACTTTTATATTGCTCGTCCATGTTATTATTATTGGTTTTTACGATATTTTCCATAATCTGGAGATCAGAAACTATCAAAAACACTTCTGATATTCAGGTTTTACGTAGGTTTCGAAGATTTTATGTTTCTCACCGAGATATCCAAAACGAGAAAGATCTTTCCCAATCAGGCTGAAACCTTGTTTTTCGTAGAGCATTTCGTATCCTGATCAAGAATAGCAGAAGAAATTGACAAAATATTCTTCAAATTCAGGTTGCAATGCAAAAAACTTTCATATCGCTCGTCCAAGTTATTATTATTGGTTTTTACGATATTTTCCATAATCTGGAGTTCGAAAACCATCAAAACTACTTTCGAAATTCAGGTTTCACGTAGGTTTCGAAGATTTTGTGTATCTCATCGTGATATCTGAAATGAGAAAGATCTTTCCCAATCAGGCTGAAACCTTGTTTTCGTAAAGCATTTTTGTATCCTGATCAAGAATAGCAGAAGAAATTGGCAAAATATTATCCAAATTCAGGTGGCAATGCAAGAAATTTTCATATCGCTCGTCCAGTTTATTATTATTGGTTTTTACGATATTTTCCATAATCTGAAGATCAAAAACTATTCAAAACACTTCCGAAATTCAGGTTTCACGTAGGTTTCGAAGATTTTGTGTTTCTCACCGGGATATCCAAAACAAGAAAGATTTTTCCCAATCAGCTGAAACCTTGTTTTTCGTAAAGCATTTTGTATCCTGATCAAGAATCGCAGAAGAAATTCACAAAATATTCCCAAATTCAGGTGCAATGCAAAAAACTTTTATATTGCTCGTCCATGTTATTATTATTGGTTTTTTACGATATTTTCCATAATCTGGAGATCAGAAACTATCAAAAACACTTCTGATATTCAGGTTTTACGTAGGTTTCGAAGATTTTGTGTTTCTCACCGAGATATCCAAAACGAGAAAGATCTTTCCCAATCAGGCTGAAACCTTGTTTTTCGTAGAGCATTTCGTATCCTGATCAAGAATAGCAGAAGAAATTGACAAAATATTCTTCAAATTCAGGTTGCAATGCAAAAAACTTTCATATCGCTCGTCCAAGTTATTATTATTGGTTTTTACGATATTTTCCATAATCTGAAGATCAAAAACTATTCATAACACTTCCGAAATTCAGGTTTCACGTAGGTTTCGAAGATTTTGTGTTTCTCACCGAGATATCCAAAACGAGAAAGATCTTTCCCAATCAGGCTGAAACCTTGTTTTTCGTAGAGCATTTCGTATTCTGATCAAGAATAGCAGAAGAAATTGACAAAATATTCTTCAAATTCAGGTTGCAATGCAAAAAACTTTATATCGCTCGTCCAAGTTATTATTATTGGTTTTTACGATATTTTCCATAATCTGGAGATCGAAAACCATCAAAACTACTTTCGAAATTCAGGTTTCACGTAGGTTTCGAAGATTTTGTGTATCTCACCGTGATATCTGAAATGAGAAAGATCTTTCCCAATCAGGCTGAAACCTTGTTTTTCGTAAAGCATTTTGTATCCTGATTAAGAATAGCAGAAGAAATTGGCAAAATATTATCCAAATTCAGGTGGCAATGCAACAAATTTTCATATCGCTCGTCCAGTTTATTATTATTGGTTTTTACGATATTTTCCATAATCTGAAGATCAAAAACTATTCAAAACACTTCCGAAATTCAGGTTTCACGTAGGTTTCGAAGATTTTGTGTTTCTCACCGGGATATCCAAAACAAGAAAGATTTTTCCCAATCAGGCTGAAACCTTGTTTTTCGTAAAGCATTTTGTATCCTGATCAAGAATCGCAGAAGAAATTCACAAAATATTCCCCAAATTCAGGTTGCAATGCAAAAAACTTTTATATGGCTCGTCCATGTTATTATTATTGGTTTTTACGATATTTTCCATAATCTGGAGATCAGAAACTATCAAAAACACTTCTGATATTCAGGTTTTCGTAGGTTTCGAAGATTTTGTGTTTCTCACCGAGATATCCAAAACGAGAAAGATCTTTCCCAATCAGGCTGAAACCTTGTTTTTCGTAGAGCATTTCGTATCCTGATCAAGAATAGCAGAAGAAATTGACAAAATATTCTTCAAATTCAGGCTGCAATGCAAAAAAACTTTCATATCGCTCGTCCAAGTTATTATTATTGGTTTTTACGATATTTTCCATAATCTGGAGATCAGAAACTATTTAAAACACTTCCGAAATTCAGGTTTCACGTAGGTTTCGAAGATTTTGTGTTTCTCACCGTGATATCCGAAACGAGAAAGATGTTCTCCAATCAGAATGAAACCTTGTTTTTCGTAGAGCATTTCGTATCCTGATCAAGAATAGCAGAAGAAATTGACAAAATATTCTTCAAATTCAGGTTGCAATGCAAAAAACTTTTATATTGCTCGTCCAAGTTATGATTATTGGTTTCTACGATATTTTCCATAATCTGGAGATCAGAAACTATCAAAAACACTTCCGATATTCAGGTTTTACGTAGGTTTCGAAGATTTTGTGTTTCTCACCGAGATATCCAAAACGAGAAAGATCTTTCCCAATCAGGCTGAAACCTTGTTTTTCGTAGAGCATTTCGTATTCTGATCAAGAATAGCAGAAGAAATTGACAAAATATTCTTCAAATTCAGGTTGCAATGCAAAATCTTTCATATCGCTCGTCCAAGTTATTATTATTGGTTTTTACGATATTTTCCATAATCTGGAGTTCGAAAACCATCAAAACTACTTTCGAAATTCAGGTTTCACGTAGGTTTCGAAGATTTTGTGTATCTCACCGTGATATCTGAAATGAGAAAGATCTTTCCCAATCAGGCTGAAACCTTGTTTTTCGTAAAGCATTTTGTATCCTGATCAAGAATAGCAGAAGAAATTGGCAAAATATTATCCAAATTCAGGTGGCAATGCAAGAAATTTTCATATCGCTCGTCCAGTTTATTATTATTGGTTTTTACGATATTTTCCATAATCTGAAGATCAAAAACTATTCATAACACTACCGAAATTCAGGTTTCACGTAGGTTTCGAAGATTTTGTGTTTCTCACCGAGATATCCAAAACGAGAAAGATCTTTCCCAATCAGGCTGAAACCTTGTTTTTCGTAGAGCATTTCGTATTCTGATCAAGAATAGCAGAAGAAATTGACAAAATATTCTTCAAATTCAGGTTGCAATGCAAAAAACTTTCATATCGCTCGTCCAAGTTATGATTATTGGTTTTTACGATATTTTCCATAATCTGGAGATCAGAAACTATCAAAAACACTTCCGATATTCAGGTTTTACGTAGGTTTCGAAGATTTTGTGTTTCTCACCGAAATATCCAAAACGAGAAAGATCTTTCCCAATCAGGCTGAAACCTTGTTTTTCGTAGAGCATTTCGTATTCTGATCAAGAATAGCAGAAGAAATTGACAAAATATTCTTCAAATTCAGGTTGCAATGCAAAAAACTTTCATATCGCTTGTCCAAGTTATTATTATTGGTTTTTACGATATTTTCCATAATCTGGAGATCAGAAACTATTTAAAACACTTCCGAAATTCAGGTTTCACGTAGGTTTCGAAGATTTTGTGTTTCTCACCGTGATATCCGAAACGAGAAAGATGTTCTCCAATCAGGCTGAAACCTTGTTTTTCGTAGAGCATTTCGTATCCTGATCAAGAATAGCAGAAGAAATTGACAAAATATTCTTCAAATTCAGGTTGCAATGCAAAAAACTTTTATATTGCTCGTCCAAGTTATGATTATTGGTTTTTACGATATTTTCCATAATCTGGAGATCAGAAACTATCAAAAACACTTCCGATATTCAGGTTTTACGTAGGTTTCGAAGATTTTGTGTTTCTCACCGGGATATCCAAAACAAGAAAGATTTTTCCCAATCAGGCTGAAACCTTGTTTTTCGTAAAGCATTTTGTATCCTGATCAAGAATCGCAGAAGAAATTCACAAAATATTCCCCAAATTCAGGTTGCAATGCAAAAAACTTTTATATGGCTCGTCCATGTTATTATTATTGGTTTTTACGATATTTTCCATAATCTGGAGATCAGAAACTATCAAAAACACTTCTGATATTCAGGTTTTACGTAGGTTTCGAAGATTTTGTGTTTCTCACCGAGATATCCAAAACGAGAAAGATCTTTCCCAATCAGGCTGAAACCTTGTTTTTCGTAGAGCATTTCGTATCCTGATCAAGAATAGCAGAAGAAATTGACAAAATATTCTTCAAATTCAGGCTGCAATGCAAAAAACTTTCATATCGCTCGTCCAAGTTATTATTATTGGTTTTTACGATATTTTCCATAATCTGGAGATCAGAAACTATTTAAAACACTTCCGAAATTCAGGTTTCACGTAGGTTTCGAAGATTTTGTGTTTCTCACCGTGATATCCGAAACGAGAAAGATGTTCTCCAATCAGAATGAAACCTTGTTTTTCGTAGAGCATTTCGTATCCTGATCAAGAATAGCAGAAGAAATTGACAAAATATTCTTCAAATTCAGGTTGCAATGCAAAAAACTTTTATATTGCTCGTCCAAGTTATGATTATTGGTTTTTACGATATTTTCCATAATCTGGAGATCAGAAACTATCAAAAACACTTCCGATATTCAGGTTTTACGTAGGTTTCGAAGATTTTGTGTTTCTCACCGAGATATCCAAAACGAGAAAGATCTTTCCCAATCAGGCTGAAACCTTGTTTTTCGTAGAGCATTTCGTATTCTGATCAAGAATAGCAGAAGAAATTGACAAAATATCCTTCAAATTCAGGTTGCAATGCAAAATCTTTCATATCGCTCGTCCAAGTTATTATTATTGGTTTTTACGATATTTTCCATAATCTGGAGATCAGAAACTATTTAAAACACTTCCGAAATTCAGGTTTCACGTAGGTTTCGAAGATTTTGTGTTTCTCACCGTGATAGCCGAAACGAGAAAGATGTTCTCCAATCAGGCTGAAACCTTGTTTTTCGTAGAGCATTTCGTATCCTGATCAAGAATAGCAGAAGAAATTGACAAAATATTCTTCAAATTCAGGTTGCAATGCAAAAAACTTTTATATTGCTCGTCCAAGTTATGATTATTGGTTTTTACGATATTTTCCATAATCTGAAGACCAGAAACTATCAAAAACACTTCCGATATTCAGGTTTTACGTAGGTTTCGAAGATTTTGTGTTTCTCACCGAGATATCCAAAACGAGAAAGATCTTTCCCAATCAGGCTGAAACCTTGTTTTTCGTAGAGCATTTCGTATTCTGATCAAGAATAGCAGAAGAAATTGACAAAATATTCTTCAAATTCAGGTTGCAATGCAAAAAACTTTCATATCGCTCGTCCAAGTTATTATTATTGGTTTTTACGATATTTTCCATAATCTGGAGTTCGAAAACCATCAAAACTACTTTCGAAATTCAGGTTTCACGTAGGTTTCGAAGATTTTGTGTATCTCACCGTGATATCTGAAATGAGAAAGATCTTTCCCAATCAGGCTGAAACCTTGTTTTTCGTAAAGCATTTTGTATCCTGATCAAGAATAGCAGAAGAAATTGGCGAAATATTATCCAAATTCAGGTGGCAATGCAAGAAATTTTCATATCGCTCGTCCAGTTTATTATTATTGGTTTTTACGATATTTTCCATAATCTGAAGATCAAAAACTATTCAAAACACTTCCGAAATTCAGGTTTCACGTAGGTTTCGAAGATTTTGTGTTTCTCACCGGGATATCCAAAACAAGAAAGATTTTTCCCAATCAGGCTGAAACCTTGTTTTTCGTAAAGCATTTTGTATCCTGATCAAGAATCGCAGAAGAAATTCACAAAATATTTCCCAAATTCAGGTTGCAATGCAAAAAACTTTTATATTGCTCGTCCAAGTTATGATTATTGGTTTTTACGATATTTTCCATAATCTGGAGATCAGAAACTATCAAAAACACTTCCGATATTCAGGTTTTACGTAGGTTTCGAAGATTTTGTGTTTCTCACCGAAATATCCAAAACGAGAAAGATCTTTCCCAATCAGGCTGAAACCTTGTTTTTCGTAGAGCATTTCGTATTCTGATCAAGAATAGCAGAAGAAATTGACAAAATATTCTTCAAATTCAGGTTGCAATGCAAAAAACTTTCATATCGCTCGTCCAAGTTATTATTATTGGTTTTTACGATATTTTCCATAATCTGGAGATCAGAAACTATTTAAAACACTTCCGAAATTCAGGTTTCACGTAGGTTTCGAAGATTTTGTGTTTCTCACCGTGATAGCCGAAACGAGAAAGATGTTCTCCAATCAGGCTGAGGGTGGGGGTCGAAAAACCGAAAGATTAGAATTCATAACGACCGAAATTCCGAAATTTCAAAGTTCCGAAAACCAATAATCCGAATGAGCATCATACAGAGGGTCCATAAATCCGAAAAGAAAAAATGTAAAATAAGAAAATGTCGAAGGTGAACCGATCAGATAAGTACAAATGAGAATTGGCGAACTTTCGAACGACCAAAGACCCGAATGATAAAAAATACCGAATATTCGAAAAAGCAAGTCACACATTTTCAGATGAGTCAGAATTTATAAAAATTAAGTACCGAAATGAAATTACAGAATGACCGAAGAAGCGATGCATCAAAATACCGAATGATCAAATACTCGAAGGTGCAAAATCCCGAAAATTGTATGAGAATGCGGCGTGTCAGTTCTGGCCGGTAAGAGGGCACCACTTTCGGGATTTTGATTTTTCGGAATTTTGAGTTTCGGTATTTTGACACATCTGATCTTTTAGTATCGGATGTATTGATTTTCGGAACTTTGCTTCATCGAGGTAACGGCTGTTCGGAAGTCTGATTTTCGGGTTTTTGAACTTTCTGTTTTAATACAATCTGCATTTCGCTACGTTCGAGATTTTGAAATTCGGAAGAAGGTTTTTTGGTATTACCGTGCTTCGCATATTTTCAAGAATTGTGAAAACACACTTCGGAATTATGGTCTTTCGGAATATGTGAATTAGGATTAATTGACTGTTCGGTGAAAATGGTATTCGGGATTCCGATTTTCGGAATTTCGGTCGTTATGAATTTTGGTCTTTCGGTTTTGCGACCCCCACCCTTCAGCGTCAGTGGTTGAAGGTGTATTCTGACGTAAAAAATTACTCGCGTTTCGGTTCAATGCTTGTTTTTGTCTATATTCAGATGAATATTTTCTCCACTTTTTTTCTAGCTATCCTGCGCTCGCGAGGTGTCATTTGTTTGACAGATTTTCTTTGTCCTTTTTCTTTTTTTTTTAAATATTGTAATCTTGGTTTTTGCTTATACTCGGCAAATTTAATTGGGTCACTTTTAATTCTGGCCAATCGAGCCTTTTCGGCTTCTCTTTTCTTTCTTAATATTTCTTCTCTAGACAATTTTTGCGTTTTTTCACATGGCGCCATGATGTTTTAATCTGAAATTGGTAAAATAAATGTTCATGCAGGACAGCCCCTTAAGATCAGAAGGCTCTGAAATAAACAACATCAGTACCCTGGTAACACGTCAGTCCTCTGGCGCCAGACCAGACATGGGACTGACGACAAGGTACTGATGAATAGAAACTAAAATTTGTACCGATATTTTCAATTATTAGGATGATACATTTCAGGAAATTCTAGTCACCTATGTATAAATCAAAACAAAACACTGCTAAGTAAGGAAATACGGACTTACCACAGTCCTGAAATTTTGACTGGATTCGAATATGCACACGCGACAACCTCGCCGCTAACACTGGAATCTTAGTGACTGCCATGCAAATGGCGTGCTCTACAGCTAACCGTACTACCAACATTCAAAAGTATACTGAGACTTGACCTTGATTCAATAATATTTTGCGGGAATTTCAAATTTTACCATCGCACAACGGACTGACGGGGGAAAGTGAACACAAAGTTTGTTAATTTTTTAAAAATAGCTGGTTGCGGATTCTATGGTGAAATTTGCCAAATGTATTACTTTATATATTAGACATTGTAGTGAAATAATAGGATTTGTAATAAATCGAAAACATTTCGGGTTACAATCACTTGATCGCGAGTTTTTGGGATTTCGACACGCCAAAGAACTGACGTTTTGAGGATATAATTTGTTATTTTACAAACTTGCTTTTGGGGTAAGTAATTTAAATTGGGTGAACAAGTAAAGGGGGCTCAGGGATTTTATAATTTAATGACATACATACGAAAGTTAATAAAATGTCTTATCTATTGACTGAAGACATCGAGTTACCCAATTTTGGTAGAACCACCCTTATAATTAATGTAATATAAGTAAGTATTGATTATAATTAATGTAGTGTAAGTAAGTATTGATTATGATTAGTGTAGTGTGGGTAAGTATTGATTATAATTAATGTAGTGTGGTTATGACTAATGTAATGTCGGTAAGTATTGATTATAAGTAAATTATGTGTTAAGCTGCTCCTGAAGGGCGTGTAATAGCGATGATAATATAATATATAATATTCAAGTTCGGTTGGTCAGGTAGTTAGCGCGTTGGTCGTTATGTTATCGGCTGTGGTTAAGGGAGTCTTGGTCAGTTAGTGAGCGCGTTGGTCGTTATATTATCGGCTGTGGTTAAGGTGCTTCCCGACGCAATTCCACCAGACCTGAAAACATTGTGAAAAAAAGTGTTATTAAACGGAATATCTCTGCCTGGGCACCAAAATCAATTAAACAAACTTCGTCGCGCAATTCTATGTACGATTTCGAACACGTACGGCCAGAATTTTTTTTTTAACGCGAAATTAGAGAAGATATCCATGTAAAACGTTTTCAAAGCTGTTTTACATGGATATCTTCTCTATTTTCGCGTAAAAAAAAAACATTTTTTTGGCTGTACGTGTTCGAATTCGTACATAGAATTGCGCGACGAAGTTTGTTTCGTTGATTTCGGTACCCAGGCAGAGATATTCCGTTTAATAACACCTTTTTTCCCAAATTTTCAGGTCTGGTGGAATTGGGTAGGGAAGCACCTTAAGAGAGTCTTGGTCAGTTAGTTAGCGCGTTGGTCGTTATGATAGGGGAAGGTAGTATAGTCGGTTCTAGTGATTTCACGTAGTGGTGAGTATGAATAGGGTATGTCGTCCATTCGGACGTTACACAACCACGAAATATTCCATAATCGTAATCAGGATGCTTTAACCAAAGCACAAAATAAATAATACACATCCCGATTCCAGACTTCGATTGAATAAAAGAATTGCATTTTTCCTATAATAGCAAGATTTCTTATTCACAATTCTTCTCCATGCACTTCATTGCATTTCCGCAGGTTCTTCAATATTTATGTTACTGCTCATAGCAATGAGTATATTAAAGAGTAAAGGTAAACAACATTGCATACCGAAAAACTTCACAGAGAATTCTCGACAGATGGAATTCTAATTGTTTCTTGCCTAAACAGTACCATAGGAATGAATTAACACAGACTAACACATGTCTACCCAAAAGTTACGGTCTACCAAAAAAACATAAAAAAGACACACCATTAAGACCTATCATTTCTGCAATTGGGAGTCCTACGTATGGGGTTTCTAAGTTTTTGAGTGATTTGCTGATTAGTAGCATTCCTAAAGCTGATTCTTATATTAAACATAGCTGGGATTTGATCGAAAATCTCAGTAATATACATGTACCAGACGATCATATTTTGGTTTCTCTGGATGTTACCTCGTTGTTTATGAATGTACCGGCTGATTTAGTTAAGACACCGATAGTAAACAGGTACTCATTCATTGCGAAACATACCACCATGCCTCTGAGTGAACTATTAGCAGGCGTAACGTTTTTGTTTGACAATGTTTATTTTCAATTTGATAATCAATTTTATAAGCAAATTTTTGGTTCTCCTATGGGTTCCCCTATTTCACCGATTCTAGTTGACTTAGTCATGGTAAATCTAGAACGCGATTGTTTGTCAAAAATGAATTTTAGACCATTGTTTTATTACAGATATGTAGATGATATTATCATGTGCATTCCACACGCTAACATAGAGTATGTGACTAATATTTTTAATGGTTATCATGACCGCCTACAGTTTACTCACGAACTTGAGGTTGAGCGGAAGTTAAGTTTTTTAGACGTTAACGTGATACGAGATGATTCCAACGGGTTAATCACTAATTGGTACAGAAAACCTACGTTTTCTGGTAGGTTCTTGAATTTTAATTTCATGCACCCTTTATCTCAAAAGCGAGGTATGGTTTTTAATCTGGTAGACAGGGCTATTTCGTTATCCCACCCAAAATTCCATACTGATAATTTGGCTTTGGTTAAAAAGTTCTTACGGGATAATAACTACCCTGATGATTTTTCAGAGAGGTTAATAACTGAAAGGGTGAGGTATTTAAAATCTAGTAACCGTTTGTCCAAAAAGATTGACATCGTCATCACGTTGACTGACCCGGAGGAAATCACCTCAATTCTCAGTGTTGTTAACGGTCCAACCGCCTTGAAACGTAGGTTAGTTCCTATACCTTTTATTAAAGATTTTTCCGAGTGATTAAGTTGTTCTCTTAGGAAATTTGACTTGACACCTGTCTTGTGTGTTGATAGTAATCTTAGAACTGTTGTCAACAAAGGTAAAGACCGGACTGATGTGCATGACAAATGTAATGTAGTGTATAAGGTGCAATGTAATGACTTATGTGGGTGAAACTAAACGTCAGCTTAGGACCAGACTGAAAGAACATAAAGATAACTTGAAGAAAAACCCAGAAGCACATTCCGTCGTTTCCTTACACCAAACGAAATTTAATCATACTTTTGATTGGGATAATGCAGTTGTGCTTGATAGGGAATCTGTTTGGTCGAAACGTATCACCTCTGAGATGTTACGAATTAATTTAAAGTCCAATCGTCTTAATAAGAAAGAAGACACTAAAAAATTACACCAACCTTATTCTCACTTATCACATAGGTTAAGATCTAAAAGTTGTTCTTAGTTTTATTTTATTTTATTTTAACTCTTACCTTGTGTTTACGTGAAAAAACCGTGTCTCGAACGCTAGCTCAACATAAACATTAGGGTGGTCCTTAAATGGGGTGTTTTTGAATTGTTACGATTCCAAGGATTCAAACAGATCCTTTTGAAGAAAAAAAATTTGTCCTAAATTTTGAATGCTCTATCTCAATTTTAACATCCCGCGCACGACCGCCGAAGTATTTTTTTTTTTTTTTCAATTTCCTACAAAAAACATGTCTGACCTAACTTTGTCAAGTCATTAACGTCGAAGTTTCAACATTCTGCGTCCTGCGATAATTTTAAATAATATTTTAATAAATTTAAATAAATTTTTTTTCGTTCTTAATCTGTTAAAAAAAAAAAAAAAAACTTTAACAAGTCACTAACGTCGAAGTTATAGCGCTTCAGATGACATGATTTTTATTGAAATGGGTTTTTTTTTTCAAATAAAGTGTAATTCGTATAAGTGATTGGGTCAACTGAATTAGAATTAAAAACGTGTCAACCCTAGAATGGTAATGTTATGAATTAGGATGGGGTTGCTACTGATGTTATGAAGTCGCTACCACCATAGTTATGAATTGGGATCGTAGTTGATGAGAATTACGAGTAGTCGTTGAGTTCGTCCCTCGTTTTTATACCCTTAGGTAACCGGATTTTGGAGTGGTAGGTGACTGACGTGAATATTCATATATATATATGATAACTGAATGGTTGTTTATTGATAATGATTACAACGATGGTAGAACCATCTATTTGAGTTTTACAATTGTTGAGTTTGACTGAGAGTAATTTTGGGTTAGTGATTTATGATTCTAAGGTAAGGGTGAGACTTCCTCTGATAAGAGGCTGAGAGACTGGGTGGATGCAGGATGTTGTGTCTTGGGTGTGAGGGTGTAGGAGCAAGGGTTAATCACTATGTAAAAGTGGCGTACACCGACTACAATTACATGAATCCCACGTGATTACAAGGATTACCGGAAGACTGCAAGATTACACGGATTGCAAGGTGATTACAAGGATTGCAAGGTGAATACAAGGATTACAAGGTGATTACAAGGTGATTACAAGGATTACAAGAATTACAAAGATTACAAAGATATCAGAAGACTGCAAAGATTACACGGAGATTACACAGATTACAAGGAGATTACAAGAATTACAAAGACTCTAAAGTCAGCAAAGATTACAAAGATATCAAAAGACTGCAAAGATTTCACGGAGATTACACGGATTGCAAGGAGATCACAAAGATTACAAAGACTCCAGATACAGCAAAGATTACAAGGATTGCAAGGTGATTACAAGGATTACGAGGTGATTACAAGGATTACAAGGATTACAAAGATTACAAAGATATCAAAAGACTGCAAAGATTACACGGATTGCAAGAAGATTGCCCACAAAAGGGAATGTTTCTACGATTGACTGTTTATTAGAAAATAATTTTATTTCAAGCGCAGTTCCTTGTCCTCAGTTGTGCTTGTTCAGGGTTGGTTATTCAATCTTATTCTTCTGACTGTCCAGTTTTCAAACCGGAAGTGATAATGAATCTGCTCTTTATCGGTATTAATCAAGAGTGTTGACTTAATGCACGATGCGGGTGCACGGAAACAAGATATCGCGTAGCGGCAGAAATGAGAACTTTCACCGTCACATCTAACCGCGTGGAAACTAGCGCTATTACGGCAAAATCAGACACTTGAGCAGCGTTTGATTTCTGAAGTAGTTCTACGTCCTATACAGTACATGCCTTGGTCCATGCCGATCCATAGAGAGACCAATCCCCAAGTCAATACGTAAACGCGAAACAAGGTTCCAGGGGAGTCCCATTCTGTGAAAAGCACCGAGTTTTCGTGAGATATCATGAGTCATTCGATGGTAAGAAATTAAAATATTCCGAGCTATGATTTTTTGTGGGACTAAGAGAGATTGAAGGTCAAGCCTGGTTAAGAACCAATGACAATATTGTTGAATTCGAGGTCCCATTTTGCCATATAGTACCACCTCGATATAAGCGACTGTTAGGGCGGTTAGGGGAATAGGATTCCGAGAAATTCGTCACCGGAGCGTTCCCCCACTACTGGAAAATCGCACATGTGTCAGTGCGTCAGTGAGCATCACCACTGGGAGTACCTTACGTACACAGGTAGAGTGGGGGAAGCTATAAAACTCGCTCAAGCGGAACGGAGGAGAAATTCGCTTGTATCGGGGGCGCTTATATCGAGGTGGTACTGTACTATAAATCACCAAGTAAATCACACAACAGACAAGGAAGGTGCTTTACATATGGGAAACTTCGAGACCTTATACAAGCACGGGTTGATTTCATTTTGAAAACCTCGCTCTGGTGCAAATTTTTTTTTTCTATTTTTTGGCTATAAACTGTGAGGCTTCATTTCGTAAGCTCGTATTTAACGGTTACTGGACATTTTTTCGTATGACACTTATTCGTACCCCACTTCTTCGTCTTCCAATAAATACATTCAAAGTCCACCCTAATATTTATATAGAAGTTGTACAGAATTTCAAATAATTAGCCTTTGTCCTAAAATTTTTTTCAATTCCGATATGTGGATTCTACGAATAGCTTGAAAAAATTAGGCTATATTTTTCTTTTTCGTTAAAAATAGTAATTGCGAATGTTACCTACAAGTAATGGAATCTCAGTGTTTTTGCTATCCAAATATACTGTGAGGAAACATGGAAAGAGCCTGGTCCAAGTGCGCAGGTGCTAATTTATTCGAATATCACAAGGGACGCCAATTTCGGACACGAATATCCCTAAAGTCCGTCTGCTGTTTGTTTCCGATTTTTGTCAAATACAAATGGCGGCAGACCGTGGCAGGAATAGGTTATGTTGGTTGTGAATAGTTGTGAATCTATCAGACGACAGAACTAGGGATATCATTGAGAAGTTGGTGGAGTTGCTAGCACGATCCCGCAACCAACGATATTCGAATAAATCAGCGCGTGCGCGCTTGGACCAGGCTCTTTCCACGTTTCCTCACGGTATATAAACTGTGAATTTCTCTGGATGCAGAATGCCAGGGATACCAACCCAAAACTCGTTCGCAGGCGTTCCGCATTCACAGAAAGTCACGGTATATATTACTTTGGTCTCTATTTGGGCACCTAGATACGAAACTGCTAGCCCCTTTGCTAAACCCTCGGACAAGTGGCTCACACGCGTCGCGTCGCTTTATTGAAAAATGAACCAAGAAATCCCAGCTCTTATCGTAGAAGGCTAACATTTATTCGTTATTCTGTAATCTACAAATTATGCAATCATTTTTTATGAGGTTCGGTTTAGTGATTCAAAAAAACAGTATAGTTAATTTTGTCGAGAATTTCAGCAGTATCCTCCCATTTTTATTTTTATTAGTTTTAGTTCACTGGGATGTTACGAATAGCAGAGTGCTAATGAACTTCGATTTTCTTTTTCATATTTATAGGAACCGGAAAACGGGGGTGGCGAAATATGGTGGCGAAAAATAGAATCCGATATTGGTATTAATATACCTGCATACTTAAAAAACCTACTAAATCTGAATGGTTTCGATAATACGGTTGCTCTTAGCTTACTGTCTGAACAACACATACAGAGTTTGGAAAAATTTGCTCGAGAAAATTTGAAAGATTTCATTGAAGATGATCAACCATTGAGTAATTATTACGGAATCTACTGGAAAAGAATCGATGCTTTCCAAATCGTATGCGGTCATCGCCTGTTGCTGCAGCGCCTAACCGAATACTGCAAACAACAATTGCAGGTAACCGTTGTCCGAAGGAAAACTGTTTCCAAGACTGTTTCTGATACTCAGGCTGATACCCCTAAAACTAGCCCGGAGAATGGCGGTTTCAAGCAGCAAAATAATTTGAACGAGCTTGAAAAGCGATTACGAAGTGTGCTTAAGAACAATATTAAAAAGTTGTTGGATAACGATTGTATCGAACCCACCGAAAAAAGTTCTAATGCTTTGAAGGACATGACGATACCGGTGCGGAAATGCACTTCTAGCAGTGGAAAGTGTGACTTCGAAGCGAAAATTTCTTGTATTTATTGCCGTCAGTCATCAACGTGTTATTATGCAAGTGGGAGGTGGATAGTAGGAAACTACGTTAGACATCTTTCAAATAAGCATAAGAAGCATGATATATCATCGGTTGTAGAATTTGTCGTTGACGTGGATCCTTCAACTGTAAACCCTAATGTGGAAAAAGAACACGATGACAATCAATACGAAGATAAGTCTTATAATGAAAAAACCCAGCAAGAAAGTATCGGTAACGAGATTCAAAGTCGCGATCATACCAAGGATCATACACAATCTACAGTGGGGAATCCAGACGGACAATCTGGAACGAAAAGAAACTTGGATAATTCTGAAATTGAAAAATCTACAAGCGCAAAAAAAACGAAAAAAAGATCTACAGAAACAGAATCCCGTGAAAGTCATCACGACAATCCGGAAAACAATGACGAGGATTTTTAAACGCGGAAGAGCTTATTAGGGCACATTCTCTTCCAACCGAGAAAACGAAGCCCATGTTAAACGCAGAAGAATTTTCAGCGAAATCATCAAAATGGAAGTTACATAAATATTCAAGCGAAGAACGAAATAGAAGATCACTCAACCGCTCAGCCATCGGACAAACTGAAATAACATGCTTTTTTCATGTTATTAATAATGTAGAAAAGTTGCTATTAGAAAATACCAAATTGAAAAAAATGTTGGTATTTCAAATGGAGTCAGCAAATACCGTAGCTCAGTCGAAACATTTTACAAATTCCAGTCAATTTTTGAATGCGTTGATGAACTCTGCCCAAAAAAATACAGGAAAACACAAATCGGGTCATAGATACGAAGAAACTTTAAAAATGTTCGCTTCGTATTTATTCATAATGGGTGGTAGAAGTTTATATGAAACCATAGAAAAAAATTTACCAGGCTCTTTACCATCCAGTGCTACAGTGGGAAGATGTTTAAGAGATTATAATGAGTCTGTTGTAGAAGGTGAGTTTCGTTTTCGCAAATTGAGGCAATATCTCGAAGAAAAATCTTTACCGAAATTAATTTGGATAAGCGAAGACGCCACTAGGGTAACCGGAAAAGTTCAATATGACGCAAAAAATAATCAAATTTCTGGGTTTGCTTTGCCCTTTAACGATCGTGGTGTGCCAAAATGCAGCTCTTTTCCAGCGGAAACTGCGGAACAGATTCAGGATTACTTTTCTTCGTGTGCTCGCGCAAATTATGCTTACGTTATCATGGCCCAACCATTGCACGAGGGAATAGCACCCTTTTGTCTTTCATTTTTTGGCTCTGACAACCGTTTCACAGCTGATCAAGTCATCCATAGATGGGACTGGATGAAAGAACAGGCAGCGGCTGAGGGTATCAAAATCCTCGGATTTTCGTCTGATGGCGATGCAAGACTATTGAAGTCAATGAAATTCAAATCACTATCAAACATTCCAGAAATAATACCTGTCACTTGGCAGCCTTTTTTCGCTCAATCGTTATCGCAGGAAGAAATGTATGTTCAAGATACTATCCATATTCTAACAAAACTTCGTACAAGATTTCTTAATCATTCAATTCAATTGAAAATTGGAGATTATACTGCATCACCTGATCATGTGCGTGAATTAATTGGAGTGGAAGGTAAGCAAGTACACGGCTTGTGTTTATCGGACTTAGACGCCGGAGACAAAATGAATTTCAAAGCTGCTGAGAAACTTTGCGCACCGAAAGTTATAACTGCTTTGTATAATATACCATCGTCCAATGCTACCATACTATATTTAGAATTAATGCATAATGTAATGATTTCATACTTGGACGAAAATATGTCACCGATAGAGAGGGTATATTTAATTTGGAAAAGCGTTTTTTTTTTTAGAATTTGGCGCCAATGGTTGCTGAAAAATAAATATTCTGTGACAAAAAATTTCATAACATCTAATTGTTACACGTGCATTGAGCTGAATGCACATGCACTAATCGCTGCAATTAAATTTTGCAATGAAAATGACTGGCCAAGTTTATTTTTACCGTGGCTTTTCAGTAGCCAACCTTGTGAAAATTTTTTCCGTACTGCAAGGTCTATGACATCAACGTTTTCGACGGTAGTTAACTTCAGCATTTTAGAATTCGGCTATAGAATTAATAGAATTTTCTTTCAATGTCAAGTCACCCAAGCTTTAAACGAAAAATATATCTTTCCCAGAATAGAAAAAAAAATGCAAAAAGCTGAGGCAAGAAGGGAAATTCTTGAAATGCAAGGGTTACCTACCGAGGACCAACTACTAGAGTGCTTACATCATGCTTGGGAGGATGCTGTCGAACTTGCAATTGACATAAAAATTATTACTAAAAATTCATACAAGAAGGGTCCTTCCATTCTTCCGGTTATTAAACACGTTAATGATATTGCATTGATGAATAAAAATTTTGATGAAGATGAAAACGATCTTGAAGATGAGTTACGGGAAGATTTCATCGCAGATACATTGGGAAATACAGGTGCTGTTCAATTAGATGATGATCTAGACGCAAGTCCAGAAGATGACATACGACAAGATTTGTTGTCAATGGCAGGGTTTGAAAGTATTGAGAATGTAGCTGATACTGTTAATTTCAAAAAGGGACCATTTGTATTGTATACAGATGCTGAAGGACGTATTCAATTAATGAAAAAAAGTACTTTATGTTGGCTTCTCACGCAAGATAACCCTAAAATGAGCAGTGATAGACTACTCAGGGTCAAAGCAAGAGAGAAAGACTGATTAAAGATGTAAGCTCGTACGTGTGTAAGTTATATTTGAAAGTATTTTGACGCATAGTTTTGCGATTGTCGAAATGTTTAGTGTAATGTAATTTAGTACAAATGTTATTCACAAATTATATTCTGTTTCTACGTTATTCACAAATATTATTAATTTCGGAGCTGTGCAAGAAGTTGTGTTTGCGAACTATTATTACTGCCAATACAATACAGGGTGAAAGTCTAACGTCTGGACACTTGGAGCAGCGTTGAGGTGGCCGCGATCTCGGCACGCATATAAAAACTTACGCGTGCCGAAGTCGCGACCACCTCAACGCTGCTCCAAGTGTCCAGACGCTAGACTTTCACCCCGTATATTGAGCTATACGTAAATCACTGCTCGGGTGGCCGGAATGAACCGAGTCGCGAACGAATACTCTCAGTAGGTTAGCAAGTTGGGTAGATCAACGTGAAATGTGACGTTGATCAAAATACTCAAAATATTTAACGTAAATGTTATTTTCTAATATTTTTAATCGCTGAGTTTCGTCTTACAAATTATTTGTACTGCCAATATTATAAAATTCAGCTATTGTCCAAATATTGGGTAAAAAGTTTTATGAAAAAAAAAAAATGTTTGATCCCTCGGCTGTCTTCAAAAGAGGTTCAAAAAGTATTTGTATGTTCCACCGTCGAAATGATTACGAATTAATGTAAAACTTTGATTTCATCGAAATATATATATTACAAGTTACCTTTACGGAAGATGGTTAGTCTTTCAACAAGAATTCTTTATTCACCTTTCATCAAGCCTCTTATTGTAATTTAAAAATGCTAGATTTGCTTTATAAAATGTAGTACTTATGAGCACATGAACTTGCTTATAACTTATAAAAGACTTGAATCAAAGACGCACCAAAATTCAGATAAGTGTTGAATTACCGAGAATTGTATGTGGTTAAATGCATTGGTGTTTCACAACAATTTGAAGATCTGAGT
>OU611926.1:0-19773 GCA_914767705.2 Tenthredo notha
TTTAAATAGCTTAAATTTAAAAGCTTTTCATTGAAGATGAAATAATGATAAAATAATATCTTTAAACAATTATTATAATTTATATATATATATATATATATATATATATATATATTTATAAAGAATTTTTTCTTAATTTTACAGTGAAAATGTAATGTTTTTTTAAACTATATAAATGTATATTAGAAATATAAACGAAATTAAATCGTTAAAAAAAAAAGTTAGAAGCTTTTATTTGATTCTTCATATTTCTTTAATTGGAAAATTTTTTTTTCAATTATATTATTAACAATAATATGCCTAATTTTTGGCTTCAATTAATTTTATAGTTTAATTTTAAGTTTGAGTTTATATTTAAACTTAAAAATCAGGTCGAAACTGATTACAATTAATTGTTTCAAACATTTTAAATAAGATAAATTAATAATATATATTAATAATTTTTGATTGCAAATCAAATGTTATTTTTAACTATAATCCTGTTTTGTTAATTTAATCAATTTAGAGCTCCAAATTTCCATTCATAGTATAATCCTATTAATAGGATTAAAATAAAATAGGATGATATAATTAATCAAATTTTATAGTTTGATAGGTTTATAATTAAAATTAGAGGTAGTATTAAAGCAATTTCTACATCAAAAATTAAGAAAATTAATGCAATTAAAAAAAATCGTATTGAAAATGGTAAGCGGTATTTATTTTTGGGGTCAAACCCGCATTCAAAGGGAGAGTTTTTTTCTCGATCATAGAGTGTTTTTTTTGATAATATGGATGCTAATATTATAATAATCAATGAAATTGATAAGATAAAAATTATGAATATTAAAATTAAATAAATTATTTATACTATTTGATTAGACTTTTTGATTGGAAGTCAAATATACTTTTTATATTATATAAATTATAATTTTTGTTTAATTTAATTTCCTCCTCATCAGTAAATAGAGATGTATAAGAATAATCAAATTACATCAACAAAATGTCAATATCATGCTGAGGCCTCAAATCCAAAATGGTGAAATTTAGAGAAATGGTTTTTAATTAAACGTACAAGATTGATAATTAAGAATGTTGTTCCAATTAGAACATGAATTCCGTGGAATCCTGTTGCTATAAAAAATGTTGATCCATAGATTGAATCAGCTATAGTAAATGGGGCTTCTATATATTCATATCCTTGAAGTATAGAAAATAGGATTCCTAAAAAAATTGTAAAAATTAATCTGTTTTTGGTTTCTTTTTTATTTTCATTTATTAATCTATGATGAGATCATGTAATAGTAGCTCCTGATGAAATTAAAATTAGTGTATTTAATAGGGGAATATGGAAAGGATTAAAGGGGATAATTCCCTTTGGTGGTCATATTCCACCGATTTCAATTGAAGGTGATAGTGATCTGTGAAAAAATGCTCAAAAAAATGATACAAAGAAAAATACTTCGGAGGTAATAAATAGGATTATTCCCCATCGTATTCCTTTTGTTACTGAGATTGTATGTAAACCTTGATAAGTTCTTTCTCGGACAATATCTCGTCATCATTGAAATATAATTAAAATAATAATTATTATGCCTCAAATAAATAAGTTATTATTATTAAAATGAAATCATTTTACTGATCCTGAAACTAAAATTATTGTTCTTAATGCCCCGAGTAAAGGTCAAGGTCTGTAATCTACTAAATGAAAAGAATGGTTTTTTTTTATCATTAATTTACTTCTCTAGAGTATAAAGTTCTTAAAACTATAAAAACATAAGATTGAATAATAGCTACTGCTGATTCTAGGGTTAATAGTAATAATTGAATTATAATTAAAATAATTGTTATTGAAAATTCTATGTTTACACCCGTTCTTCTTAGTAAAGTTACTAAAAGATGTCCTGCAATTATATTAGCTGTTAAACGAACAGATAGTGTAAATGCTCGAATTATGTTTCTAATTGTTTCGATTAATACTATAAAAGGCATTAAAATAATAGGTGTGTTTTGAGGTACAAGATGAGCAAATATATGATTTATATTATTTGTTCAACCATATAAAATAAATCCTAATCATAAAGGAAGAGCTAGGGTTAGAGTTATTACTAGATGACTAGTACTTGTAAAAATATAGGGGAATAAACCTAAGAAATTATTAAATATAATTATAAAAAATAATGATAAGAAAATTAAAGTTCTTCCTTTATGTTGGTTTGTTCCTAATAAAATTTTTAATTCATTGTGAATATTTATTGAAATTTTTGTTATTAATATATTAATTCGTGGTAGGGAGAATCAATATAATTGAGGAATAAATAAAATTCCTAGGGTAGTACTAATTCAATTTAATGAATAATTAAAAATCCTTGATGTAGGGTCAAAAATAGAAAATAAATTTATTATCATTTTCAGTTTATTTTTTTATTAAATTTATTTAATAATTTAATTTGTTTATTTTTTAGGTTATTAAAGATATTAAAAAAAAAAATAATATTAAAGAATATAAAAATCATTGTAAATACGATGAATAAATAAATTCAATTTAATGGGTATATTTGAGGGATAAAAGAATATTAGATTTTTCTAATAACTTTAGTATGACATACTAATATTTTTTTTAACTAACTCTTTTCATTAAGAATATTTGCCAATATATTATATTATGATTTAAGAGATCATTGCTTGCTTTTCAGCCACTTAATGTAAGAATTTTTTATTTTAAAATGAATTAATTCATTTTAAGAAAAATATTATAGGAGTTCTTTCAACTACAATTGGTATAAATCTATGATTTGCTCCACAAATTTCTGAGCATTGGCCAAAAAATAACCCTGGTCGTTTAATTATTAAACTAATTTGGTTTAATCGTCCTGGGATTGCATCAATTTTTTTTCCTAGAGAGGGGATAGTTCATGAGTGGATAACATCTGTTGAAGATACTAAAATTCGTAATTGAGTATTTAATGGTAAAATTATATTATTATCTACATCTAGTAATCGAAATGAGTTTAAATTAAGATTATTTTTTGGTTTTATATATGAGTCAAATTCGATATTTTTAAAATCTGTATATTCATAGCTTCAATATCATTGATGTCCAATAGCTTTAATTGTTAATAAAGGTGAGTTTATTTCATCAGTTAAATATAATAAATGAATAGAAGGTAGTGCAATAAAAACAAGAATTAAGGTAGGTGAAACAGTTCATACAATTTCAATATTTTGTTGATTTAATAAATTTTTATTTACATATTTATTAAATATTATTGATATTATTAGGTATATAATTGATGTTATAATTAAAATTAATATCACTAAGGTGTGATCATGAAAGAATAATAATTGTTCTATTATTGGTGAGTTTGCATCTTGTAAATTAAAATTAGCTCATGTTGTTATTTCTAAAAAAAGATAAAAATCTTTATAAATGGGTCTTAAATCCAATACATTATTCTGCCATATTAGAATATATATATATATATATATATATAATTTAGTTTAATTTAACGATGATGTTAAAGGTAATTCTTCATATCTATGATCTGAGGGTGGTAATTTTTGATTTCATTCAATAGAAGTATTTAAATGGGATGAAAATAAAATTTGACGTTGGGAAGATAATCTTTCTCAAATAATAAATATAAAATATAACACTCTTGTAAAAGAAATAATTGATCCGATAGATGAAATTACATTTCATCTTAAAAATGCGTCTGGAAAATCTGAGTATCGTCGTGGTATACCATTTAATCCTAAAAAATGTTGGGGGAAAAAAGTTAAATTAACTCCAATAAATATTATCATGAATTGAATTTTTATTCATAAATTATTTATTGTTAATCCTGTAAATAATGGATATCAGTAAATAAAACTTGCTATAATTCCAAATACCGCCCCTATTGATAGAACATAATGGAAATGTGCTACTACATAATAAGTGTCATGTAAAATAATATCAATTGATGAATTTGATAAAATAATTCCTGTTAATCCACCTATAGTAAATAAGAATACAAATCCTAGAGTTCATAATATAGATGGGTTAAAAATTAATTGTGATCCATATAAAGTTGCTAACCATCTAAAAATTTTAATTCCTGTAGGAATAGCAATAATTATTGTAGCTGCTGTAAAATAAGCTCGTGTATCTACATCTATTCCTACTGTAAATATATGATGTGCTCATACAACAAATCCTAATAATCCAATAGTTATTATTGCATAAATTATTCCTAATGTCCCAAATGTTTCTTTTTTTCCTGATTCTTGAGAAATAATGTGTGAGATTATTCCAAATGCTGGAATAATTAAAATATATACTTCAGGGTGTCCAAAAAATCAAAATAGATGTTGGTAAAGAATTGGGTCCCCTCCCCCTGAAGGGTCGAAGAATGAAGTATTTAGGTTTCGATCTGTTAATAATATAGTAATTGCACCAGCTAATACTGGTAATGATAATAATAACAATAATGCTGTTAAAGATACTGCTCAAACAAATAAAGGTATTCGTTCGAATTTTATTCCTTTTACTCGTATATTAATTATAGTTGAGATAAAATTAATTGCTCCTAAAATTGATGAAATTCCTGCTAGATGAAGAGAGAAAATTGTTAAATCTACAGATGCTCCTGCATGTGATATGTTTCTAGATAGGGGTGGATATACTGTTCAACCTGTTCCTGATCCTGAGTTTACTATTCTTCTTGATAGAAGGAGGGTTAAAGATGGTGGAAGGAATCAAAATCTTATATTATTTAATCGTGGGAATGCTATATCAGGGGCTCCTAATATTAAAGGGATTAATCAATTTCCAAATCCTCCAATTATAATTGGTATAACTATAAAAAAAATTATAAGAAATGCGTGTGATGTTACAATAACATTATAAATTTGATCATCTCCAATTATTGAACCGGGCATTCCTAATTCTGTTCGAATTATTATTCTAAATGATAGTCCTAATATACCTGATCAAAATCCAAAGATAAAATATAAAGTTCCAATATTTTTATGATTAGTAGAAAATAATCATTTATTCATATTTTAATGTTAATTTAATAAAATGGCTGAAGTTTAGGCGATAAATTGTAAATTTATTTATGAAATTAATTTTCTTTTATTAAATATATTAATAATATAAGATTTTATAGTTTAAAATAAAATATTAGAATGCAATTCTGAAGAAATAATAAGTTTATTGAAATCTTAAATTTAAGATTTAAATTTATTAAATTTATTTAAAGCTTTGAAGGCTATTAGTTTATTTTAACTTAAAACCTTATATTAATAAATTTAATAGGGGGTTAATAATAATTAATATTAGTATTAAATTTAATATTAAAATTCTAAAAATTGTTTTATTTAAATTAACGTTATTTTTGAATATTCATTTTGAATTATTTTTTGATATAATAAGTATTGATATTAAAGGATTAATGTAAAATGATAGAGAAATTGTTGATAAAATTACAAATATAAGTGTTTCTATAATTATATTATTTTTTAATATTAATATTAATGTTAAGATTTTAGGTAAAAATCCTAATATAGGTGGTATTCCTCTTAATGATAGAAATATTGAATTTAAAATTAATTTTAAATTTATATTTTGATTATTGTTTATAAATATTTGGTTAATATAATTAAAATTATTATTATTTATAATTAAAGAAATTATTAGATTAATTAATGAATAGAATATAAAATATACTAATAATATATTTTTATTAATTATTAAAGTTATTAATATTCATCCTAAATGATTGATTGATGAGTAAATTATAATTAATTTAATTGAAATTTGATTTAAACCTAGAATTGCACCTGTAAATGATGAAATTAAGGCAGAAGTATAAATTATAAAATTATTATTAAAATTTATTAATAAAAATAAAGGGATAATTTTTTGTCATGTTAAAAATACAAAGCAATTTATTCATGATAAATTATTAAAAATTTTAGGTGTTCATCAGTGGAAAGGTGATGCTCCTAATTTTATTAACAATGTTAATTGTATTATATTTATTATGAAATTTATTTTAAAAATATTATTTTGTATTTTTATTATGATAATTGTTATAATTAAAAATGATGATGCTATAGCTTGAACAATAAAATAGATTATTATTGAGTTTGAAATTTTAATTTTTTTTGTTGATTTTATTATTAAAGGGATGAATGATATTAAATTAATTTCTATTCTTATTCATATTATAAATCATGATGAAGAATTAATTGCTATTATTGATCTAATAATTATGATTATTATAAATGAAATTTTTATTGTTATTAATGATGAAGTGTTTTTTTTTTTAAAAAATAATTTTGTCAATTTTTTTAATGATGGTAATATAAATTATTACATATTTTATTCTATCAAAATAATCCTTTTTCAGGCACTTCATTTATATATATATATATATATATATATATATATATATATATATATATGGGATAATATTAAAATTATTAAATTTAAAATAATAAATTATAAATTTTATCAAAAAAATATAAGCTTGAATTTTTTTTAATATTTAATTTTTTTTGCTAGGTCATTAAATGGATAAGATCAAAATTAAATTTATTAATTATTGAAATATCTGTAGAATCCATTTAAATATTATTTAAATTAAAGAATAATTAATGTCATTTAAAAAATAGTAAGAAAGCTTTCCATTTAATTAATATTATGATAATTTGATAGAGTTCATCTATAAGATGAATGAAAACTTATATGGAAAATTAGAAGAAAGATATCTAAAAACTTATAAAAATAGGATAATAATATTATTAATCATAATGATAATTTATATATTAAATATAAATATATTAAATATTTATATATTATATAATAATATATTTAAAAATATATTATAATATTTATTGATATATTAAATATTTATATACTATAACATATTTTAAATATATTATAATATAGATTGTATAATTTATTTTAATGAGAAGGATATTATTTAGTATTGAATATAATATAATATTAATTATATGAAAGTTAATTTATATAATTTTATTATATTATAATAATTTAAAAATATATTATAATATAGATTGTATAATTTATTTTAATGAGAAGGATATTATTTAGTATTGAATATAATATAATATTAATTATATAAAAGTTAATTTATATAATTTTGTAATTAATTTACTAGTTTATTTTAATATTTATGGGATAATATTAAAATTATTAAATTTATTAATTTTATTATTTATTTATTTATTTTAATATTTATGGGATAATATTAAAATTATTAAATTTAAAATAATAAATTATAAATTTTATCAAAAAAATATAAGCTTGAATTTTTTTTAATATTTAATTTTTTTTGCTAGGTCATTAAATGGATAAGATCAAAATTAAATTTATTAATTATTGAAATATCTGTAGAATCCATTTAAATATTATTTAAATTAAAGAATAATTAATGTCATTTAAAAAATAGTAAGAAAGCTTTCCATTTAATTAATATTATGATAATTTGATAGAGTTCATCTATAAGATGAATGAAAACTTATATGGAAAATTAGAAGAAAGATATCTAAAAACTTATAAAAATAGGATAATAATATTATTAATCATAATGATAATTTATATATTAAATATAAATATATTAAATATTTATATATTATATAATAATATATTTAAAAATATATTATAATATTTATTGATATATTAAATATTTATATACTATAACATATTTTAAATATATTATAATATAGATTGTATAATTTATTTTAATGAGAAGGATATTATTTAATATTGAATATAATATAATATTAATTATATGAAAGTTAATTTATATAATTTTATTATATTATAATAATTTAAAAATATATTATAATATAGATTGTATAATTTATTTTAATGAGAAGGATAGGATATTATTTAGTATTGAATATAATATAATATTAATTATATAAAAGTTAATTTATATAATTTTGTAATTAATTTACTAGTTTATTTTAATATTTATGGGATAATATTAAAATTATTAAATTTATTAATTTTATTATTTATTTATTTATTTTAATATTTATGGGATAATATTAAAATTATTAAATTTAAAATAATAAATTATAAATTTTATCAAAAAAATATAAGCTTGAATTTTTTTTAATATTTAATTTTTTTTGCTAGGTCATTAAATGGATAAGATCAAAATTAAATTTATTAATTATTGAAATATCTGTAGAATCCATTTAAATATTATTTAAATTAAAGAATAATTAATGTCATTTAAAAAATAGTAAGAAAGCTTTCCATTTAATTAATATTATGATAATTTGATAGAGTTCATCTATAAGATGAATGAAAACTTATATGGAAAATTAGAAGAAAGATATCTAAAAACTTATAAAAATAGGATAATAATATTATTAATCATAATGATAATTTATATATTAAATATAAATATATTAAATATTTATATATTATATAATAATATATTTAAAAATATATTATAATATTTATTGATATATTAAATATTTATATACTATAACATATTTTAAATATATTATAATATAGATTGTATAATTTATTTTAATGAGAAGGATATTATTTAGTATTGAATATAATATAATATTAATTATATGAAAGTTAATTTATATAATTTTATTATATTATAATAATTTAAAAATATATTATAATATAGATTGTATAATTTATTTTAATGAGAAGGATATTATTTAGTATTGAATATAATATAATATTAATTATATAAAAGTTAATTTATATAATTTTGTAATTAATTTACTAGTTTATTTTAATATTTATGGGATAATATTAAAATTATTAAATTTATTAATTTTATTATTTATTTATTTATTTTAATATTTATGGGATAATATTAAAATTATTAAATTTATTAATTTTATTATTTATTTATTTATTTTAATATTTATGGGATAATATTAAAATTATTAAATTTAAAATAATAAATTATAAATTTTATCAAAAAAATATAAGCTTGAATTTTTTTTAATATTTAATTTTTTTTGCTAGGTCATTAAATGGATAAGATCAAAATTAAATTTATTAATTATTGAAATATCTGTAGAATCCATTTAAATATTATTTAAATTAAAGAATAATTAATGTCATTTAAAAAATAGTAAGAAAGCTTTCCATTTAATTAATATTATGATAATTTGATAGAGTTCATCTATAAGATGAATGAAAACTTATATGGAAAATTAGAAGAAAGATATCTAAAAACTTATAAAAATAGGATAATAATATTATTAATCATAATGATAATTTATATATTAAATATAAATATATTAAATATTTATATATTATATAATAATATATTTAAAAATATATTATAATATTTATTGATATATTAAATATTTATATACTATAACATATTTTAAATATATTATAATATAGATTGTATAATTTATTTTAATGAGAAGGATATTATTTAGTATTGAATATAATATAATATTAATTATATGAAAGTTAATTTATATAATTTTATTATATTATAATAATTTAAAAATATATTATAATATAGATTGTATAATTTATTTTAATGAGAAGGATATTATTTAGTATTGAATATAATATAATATTAATTATATAAAAGTTAATTTATATAATTTTGTAATTAATTTACTAGTTTATTTTAATATTTATGGGATAATATTAAAATTATTAAATTTATTAATTTTATTATTTATTTATTTATTTTAATATTTATGGGATAATATTAAAATTATTAAATTTATTAATTTTATTATTTATTTATTTATTTTAATATTTATGGGATAATATTAAAATTATTAAATTTATTAATTTTATTATTTATTTATTTATTTTAATATTTATGGGATAATATTAAAATTATTAAATTTAAAATAATAAATTATAAATTTTATCAAAAAAATATAAGCTTGAATTTTTTTTAATATTTAATTTTTTTTGCTAGGTCATTAAATGGATAAGATCAAAATTAAATTTATTAATTATTGAAATATCTGTAGAATCCATTTAAATATTATTTAAATTAAAGAATAATTAATGTCATTTAAAAAATAGTAAGAAAGCTTTCCATTTAATTAATATTATGATAATTTGATAGAGTTCATCTATAAGATGAATGAAAACTTATATGGAAAATTAGAAGAAAGATATCTAAAAACTTATAAAAATAGGATAATAATATTATTAATCATAATGATAATTTATATATTAAATATAAATATATTAAATATTTATATATTATATAATAATATATTTAAAAATATATTATAATATTTATTGATATATTAAATATTTATATACTATAACATATTTTAAATATATTATAATATAGATTGTATAATTTATTTTAATGAGAAGGATATTATTTAATATTGAATATAATATAATATTAATTATATGAAAGTTAATTTATATAATTTTATTATATTATAATAATTTAAAAATATATTATAATATAGATTGTATAATTTATTTTAATGAGAAGGATAGGATATTATTTAGTATTGAATATAATATAATATTAATTATATAAAAGTTAATTTATATAATTTTGTAATTAATTTACTAGTTTATTTTAATATTTATGGGATAATATTAAAATTATTAAATTTATTAATTTTATTATTTATTTATTTATTTTAATATTTATGGGATAATATTAAAATTATTAAATTTATTAATTTTATTATTTATTTATTTATTTTAATATTTATGGGATAATATTAAAATTATTAAATTTAAAATAATAAATTATAAATTTTATCAAAAAAATATAAGCTTGAATTTTTTTTAATATTTAATTTTTTTTGCTAGGTCATTAAATGGATAAGATCAAAATTAAATTTATTAATTATTGAAATATCTGTAGAATCCATTTAAATATTATTTAAATTAAAGAATAATTAATGTCATTTAAAAAATAGTAAGAAAGCTTTCCATTTAATTAATATTATGATAATTTGATAGAGTTCATCTATAAGATGAATGAAAACTTATATGGAAAATTAGAAGAAAGATATCTAAAAACTTATAAAAATAGGATAATAATATTATTAATCATAATGATAATTTATATATTAAATATAAATATATTAAATATTTATATATTATATAATAATATATTTAAAAATATATTATAATATTTATTGATATATTAAATATTTATATACTATAACATATTTTAAATATATTATAATATAGATTGTATAATTTATTTTAATGAGAAGGATATTATTTAGTATTGAATATAATATAATATTAATTATATGAAAGTTAATTTATATAATTTTATTATATTATAATAATTTAAAAATATATTATAATATAGATTGTATAATTTATTTTAATGAGAAGGATATTATTTAGTATTGAATATAATATAATATTAATTATATGAAAGTTAATTTATATAATTTTATTATATTATAATAATTTAAAAATATATTATAATATAGATTGTATAATTTATTTTAATGAGAAGGATATTATTTAGTATTGAATATAATATAATATTAATTATATAAAAGTTAATTTATATAATTTTGTAATTAATTTACTAGTTTATTTTAATATTTATGGGATAATATTAAAATTATTAAATTTATTAATTTTATTATTTATTTATTTATTTTAATATTTATGGGATAATATTAAAATTTTTAAATTTAAAATAATAAATTATAAATTTTATCAAAAAAAATATAAGCTTGAATTTTTTTTAATATTTAATTTTTTTTTGCTAGGTCATTAAATGGATAAGATCAAAATTAAATTTATTAATTATTGAAATATCTGTAGAATCCATTTAAATATTATTTAAATTAAAGAATAATTAATGTCATTTAAAAAATAGTAAGAAAGCTTTCCATTTAATTAATATTATGATAATTTGATAGAGTTCATCTATAAGATGAATGAAAACTTATATGGAAAATTAAAAGAAAGATATCTAAAAACTTATAAAAATAGGATAATAATATTATTAATCATAATGATAATTTATATATTAAATATAAATATATTAAATATTTATATATTATATAATAATATATTTAAAAATATATTATAATATTTATTGATATATTAAATATTTATATACTATAACATATTTTAAATATATTATAATATAGATTGTATAATTTATTTTAATGAGAAGGATATTATTTAGTATTGAATATAATATAATATTAATTATATGAAAGTTAATTTATATAATTTTATTATATTATAATAATTTAAAAATATATTATAATATAGATTGTATAATTTATTTTAATGAGAAGGATATTATTTAGTATTGAATATAATATAATATTAATTATATGAAAGTTAATTTATATAATTTTATTATATTATAATAATTTAAAAATATATTATAATATAGATTGTATAATTTATTTTAATGAGAAGGATATTATTTAGTATTGAATATAATATAATATTAATTATATAAAAGTTAATTTATATAATTTTGTAATTAATTTACTAGTTTATTTTAATATTTATGGGATAATATTAAAATTATTAAATTTATTAATTTTATTATTTATTTATTTATTTTAATATTTATGGGATAATATTAAAATTTTTAAATTTAAAATAATAAATTATAAATTTTATCAAAAAAAATATAAGCTTGAATTTTTTTTAATATTTAATTTTTTTTTGCTAGGTCATTAAATGGATAAGATCAAAATTAAATTTATTAATTATTGAAATATCTGTAGAATCCATTTAAATATTATTTAAATTAAAGAATAATTAATGTCATTTAAAAAATAGTAAGAAAGCTTTCCATTTAATTAATATTATGATAATTTGATAGAGTTCATCTATAAGATGAATGAAAACTTATATGGAAAATTAAAAGAAAGATATCTAAAAACTTATAAAAATAGGATAATAATATTATTAATCATAATGATAATTTATATATTAAATATAAATATATTAAATATTTATATATTATATAATAATATATTTAAAAATATATTATAATATTTATTGATATATTAAATATTTATATACTATAACATATTTTAAATATATTATAATATAGATTGTATAATTTATTTTAATGAGAAGGATATTATTTAGTATTGAATATAATATAATATTAATTATATGAAAGTTAATTTATATAATTTTATTATATTATAATAATTTAAAAATATATTATAATAATAAAAGAGATTGCGACCTCGATGTTGGATTAAAATTTAATTTAGGTGAAGAAGCTTAAATTTTTAAGTCTGTTCGACTTTTAAAATTTTACATGATCTGAGTTCAAACCGGTGTAAGCCAGGTTGGTTTCTATCCTTAAAAAACTTAAAATTTTTAGTACGAAAGGACCAAAATTTTGAATTAAAATTTTATTTAGTTGAATTTTATTAATATATAACATATATTTATATATATAAGTATACTATTTTGGCAGAATATTGCAATAAATTTAGAATTTATTTATATATAATTTAATTATATAATTAGTAATATTTATTTAAATTTATATTTATCTTTTTTGAGTATTTTAATATTAATTATTGTTGTTATGGTAAGAGTGGCATTTTTAACTTTAATAGAACGTAAATTGTTAGGTTATATTCAAATTCGTAAAGGTCCTAATAAAGTTAGATTTTTAGGTATTTTACAGCCTTTTTGTGATGTAATTAAATTATTTTCTAAAGAACAAATTTTTCCTTCAATATCTAATTTTTATCCATATTATTTATCTCCTGTTATTAGATTATTTTTAATTTTATCTTCTTGGATAATTTTACCTTATTTTACTAATTTATATTCATTTAATTTAAGAGTTTTATTTTTTTTATGTTGTATTAGATTGGGTGTTTATTCTATTATAGTTGCTGGGTGGTCTTCAAACTCTAAATATTCTTTATTGGGGGGTTTACGATCAGTAGCTCAAACTATTTCTTATGAAGTAAGTTTAGCTATTATTTTAATATCATTTATTTTTTTTAATTGAAAGTTATAGATTTTTAGATTTTTTTTATTTTCAGTATTTTGTATGGATAATTTTTTATTACATTTCCTTTAGCTATAATATGATTTATTATTTGTTTAGCTGAAACCAATCGAACACCATTTGATTTAGCTGAGGGTGAATCTGAGTTAGTTTCTGGTTTTAATGTTGAATATAGAAGAGGTAGATTTGCTTTAATTTTTATAGCAGAATATGCTAGAATTTTATTGATAAGAATATTATATAGGTTGATATTTTTAGGGGGTAATTTGTATTCAATTATATTTTATTTTAATTTGGTTTTTATTTCGTTTTTATTTATTTTGATTCGGGGAACTTTACCTCGTATACGTTATGATAAGTTAATAGGTATAGCTTGGAAGAGAATTTTACCTTCATCTTTAAATTTTTTGATGTTTTTTGTAGGATTAAAATTATTTTTTCATGTTTTATTAATTTAATAAAAAGTTTAATTAAACCAATAAAAGATTTAAACTTTTATATTATGTTTTCAAAACATAAACTTATTCAAGTTCATTGATTATATTTATTTATTTAAAATGTTATCTCATATTATATTAATAATTGGATTTAATAAAAAATATAAGAAATATGTTAGAGTTAATATTTGACCAATAATAATAAAAGGTGATTCTACTGGTCTAGCTCCAATTCATGTCAATAAAATAATATTTGAAATTAGAATTCAAAATAAAATTTGATTTAAAGGATAAAATATTATTCTTTTAAAATTTTTAAAGTGAAAAAATGGTAAAATTATTAAAATAAGAATTGATATAACTAAGGCAATAACTCCTCCTAATTTGTTAGGGATTGATCGTAAAATAGCGTAGGCAAATAAAAAATATCATTCTGGTTTAATATGGGGGGGTGTAACTAAAGGATTGGCTGGGATAAAATTATCCGGATCTCCTAGTATATTTGGTGAAATAAGAATTAAATTAGTCAATAATATTAATATAATAATGAAACCAATTAAATCTTTAAATGAAAAATACGGGTGGAAAGGGATTTTATCTAAATTTCTATTTCTTCCTAAAGGGTTTCTTGATCCTGTATGGTGTAGGAATATTAAGTGAATTAAAGTTATAGCTAAAATAATGAATGGGATGATAAAGTGAAAGGTGAAAAATCGTGTTAATGTTGCATTATCAACAGAGAATCCCCCCCATAATCATTCTACTAAAAATATTCCTAGATATGGAATAGCTGATAGTAAATTTGTAATTACAGTTGCTCCTCAAAATGATATTTGTCCCCATGGTAAAACATATCCTATAAAAGCTGCCCCTATTATTAAGAATAATATGATTACTCCTGTAATTCATGTTTTAGTGAAATGAAAAGATCCATAGTATATTCCTCGACCAATATGTGTATAAATACAAAAAAAAAATATTGATGCCCCGTTTGCATGTATAGTTCGTATTAACCATCCATTATTAACATCTCGACAAATATGAATAGTTCTGTAAAAAGCTATTTCAATATTTGCTGTATAATGCATAGCTAGGAAAATTCCAGTAATAAGTTGAATTATTAAGCATAATCCTAGTAATGATCCGAAATTTCATAGGTTGGAAATATTTGTAGGAGTGGGTAGATCAATTAGAGAATTATTAAAAATTTTAATAATTTGGTTAGATAGACGGATAGGTTTATTCATTAAATATTTTTTCGTAGGGGTCCTATATTAATATTAGTAATTTTTACTACAATAAATAAGGTTAATAAAAGATAATTAATAAGTATTATTGTAATTTGACTAGAAGGTAAATTATATAGTTTATTTAGTGATATTTTTAATATATAAAATTGTTCGTAATTTATACTTGAAAAATTTATTGAATCTGAATTTGAAGATAAATAAAATTTTGAGTTAAAAATTATTGTAATAATTAAAATTATTATTAAAAGATAAAAAAAAAAATTTAGTTTATTTTTGTTAAATATGAATTTTTGATTAGATATTAATCTTGATACATAAATAAATAAAATTAGTATTCTTCCAATTAAAATTAAGAATAGAATATATGTATATCAAAAATTAAATCTTATTATTCCAGAAATTAATGAAATTATAATAGTTTGTAAAATAAGAATTAATCCTATTGATAAAGGTGTTTTTGAAGAATAAAATAAAATTCTATTTATAAAATTTATAATAATTAAAATTTTTAAAATACAGAAAATAGTTTATAAAAATATTAATTTTGGAGATTAATGAAATAAATTTTAATTTATTTTTCTGAAGTTTTAAAAAAATTAAAATTTATTTCATTGATTTACAAAATCAATATTTTTTATAAACTATTAAAACTTATATTTGGATTATATTTTATTGATTATATATACATATTATTTTTTTTGAGGGTTTTTAGATTTTGTTTAAATCGATTTCATTTGCTAATAATTTTATTGAGTTTAGAATTTATTGTGTTGATTATTTATTTATTGTTAATTGTTTATTTAAATTTTTTTGAAATAGAGTTATTTTATAGAATAATTTTTTTAGTTTTTAGAGTATGTGAGGGGGTTTTAGGTTTATCAATTTTAATTATAATAGTTCGTGTTCACGGTAATGATTATTATAAATCATTAAGATTAATTTAGGTATGTAATGTTAAAATTTGTTTTTTTTTTGTTTTTTATAATTCCTTTAAGATTTTTAAAAAAGTTTTGATTAACACAGTTTTTTATATTTTTAGGGGGTTTTTTATTTTTGTTTTTAGGTAGATATACCTATGAATGATCACATTTAAGTTATTATTTGGGTTGTGATTTATTGTCTTATGGTTTAATTATTTTAAGTTTTTGAATTTGTTCAATAATATTAATATCAAGAATAATTATTAAAGATCAAAATAATTTTTTTGGTTTATTTATTTTTATAATTATTATTTTATTATTATTTTTATTTTTAACATTTAGAGTTAATAATTTATTAATGTTTTATTTTTTTTTTGAGTGTAGATTGATTCCTGTATTGTTTTTAATTATAGGTTGGGGTCTTCAATTGGATCGTATTTTAGCTGGGTTTTATTTGTTATTTTATACCTTGTTAGCTTCTTTACCCTTTCTTTTATCAATTATTTATTTATATTTTATAAATAAAACAATATGTTTAATTATATTTTCTGAAAATATTTTTTTATTAAATTATTTTTATTTATATTTAGGTATAATTTTAGCTTTTTTAGTTAAATTACCGATATTTTTGGTTCATTTATGGCTTCCTAAGGCTCATGTTGAAGCTCCTATTTCTGGTTCTATAATTTTAGCTGGTGTAATATTAAAATTAGGGGGTTATGGTTTATTACGGGTTTTTTATATTATGTTTAATATAGGTATTAAATTTAATTTTATATTTATTAGAATTAGAATAGTTGGTGGGATTTTTATTAGATTAATTTGTTTATTTCAAGTTGATTTAAAATCCTTGATTGCTTATTCTTCAGTAGCTCATATGAGAATTTTATTGGGTGGTTTTATAACTTTAATGGGTTGGGGGGTATGTGGATCATTTTTAATAATAATTTCTCATGGTTTATGTTCTTCTGGAATGTTTTGCTTAGTTAATATTATTTATGAACGTCTAGGTAGGCGTAGAATTTTAATTAATAAAGGTTTAATTAATTTTATGCCAAGAATATCTTTATGATGGTTTTTATTATGTTCTTCTAATATAGCTGCTCCTCCTTCATTAAATTTATTAGGAGAAATTATATTAATTAATAGAATAATTTCTTGAAGATGAATAATTTTATTTATATTAATATTGTTGTCTTTTTTTAGAGCTTCTTATACTTTATTTTTATATTCTTTTACTCAGCATGGAAAATTAAATTTTAGTTTATTTTCAATTTCTCAGGGTTATATGCGTGAATTTTTGTTATTAATTTTACATTGAATTCCTTTAAATTTTTTAATCTTAAATAGAGAGTTATTTGTATTATGAATTTATTTAAATAGTTTAATAAAAATATTGATTTGTGGGGTCAGAGATATAAAATTAATTTATTTTAAATAATTTTTTTAAATATTTGTTTTAATATAATATTTTTTTTATTATTAAATAGTTTTATAATATTTTTTGTTGGTTTGTATTTTTTATTAATAAATTTAAGTTATTTTATTGAGTTTAATATTTTAAGTATAAATTCTTCTTCAATTGTTATAACTTTGATTTTAGATTGAATATCTTTGATGTTTTTAAGTATTGTATTATTTATTTCTTCTTTTGTTATTTTTTATAGTAAATATTATATGGAAGGTGATTTAATATTAAATCGGTTTATTTGTTTGGTATTAATATTTGTATTATCAATAATTTTATTGATTATTAGTCCTAATTTAATTAGAATTTTATTGGGGTGAGATGGTTTAGGCTTGGTTTCTTATTGTTTAGTAATTTATTATCAAAATATTAAATCATTTAATGCAGGAATATTAACAGTACTTTCTAATCGTATTGGTGATGTATTTTTATTAATATCAATTGCTTGAATATTAAATTTTGGTAGTTGAAGATATATTTTTTATTTAGATTTTATAAATTCTAATATTGAAATATTTTATATTATAATTTTTATTTTGTTAGCTTCTTTTACTAAAAGAGCTCAAATTCCTTTTTCTTCTTGGTTACCTGCAGCTATAGCAGCTCCTACTCCTGTTTCTTCATTAGTTCATTCTTCTACCTTGGTAACTGCAGGTGTATATTTATTAATTCGTTTTGAGAATTTATTTAAAAACAATGATAAAATTATTTGTTGGTTTTTAATTATTTCTCTATTAACTATATTTATATCAGGATTTAATGCAAATTTTGAGTTTGATTTGAAAAAAATTATTGCTCTTTCTACTTTAAGTCAATTAGGTTTAATAATAAGAATTTTATTTTTAGGTTGTAGAAAATTAGCATTTTTTCATCTTTTAACTCATGCTTTATTTAAGGCTTTATTATTTATATGTGCGGGTATTTATATTCATAATTTAAATAATTTTCAGGATATTCGGTTTATAGGTTCTTTAAGAATACAAATACCTTTAGTTTCTTTATGTTTTAATTTTGCAAATTTATCATTATGTGGTTTTCCTTTTCTAGCTGGTTTTTATTCTAAGGATTTAATTTTAGAATTGATTATATTTAAGGATTATAATATTTTTGTTTTATTTATATTTTTAATTTCTACATTATTTACGGTAATATATACCTTTCGTTTAATTTACTTTACTATATTTAATGTTTTTATAATATTACCTTTAAATTTTTTAAAGGAAGAAGGTATTAAAAGTAGAATTTGAATGTTAAATAAGAGTTTATTTGGTTTAATAATTATAATTATTTTTATAGGTAGATTATTTAGATGAATTTTATTTCCCTATCCTTTAATAATTTTTTTACCATTTTATTTAAAAATTATACCTATTATTATTATTATTATAGGTATTATTTTAAGAATAAAGTTTTTTTATTTAAAATTATATATAAATTTTATAATATTATATTTTTTAAAGAATTTTTTAGGGGGTATATGGTTTTTACCTGTTATCTCAACTAGGGGTTTAGTTAAATATTTTATATTATCTAGAAAGAATTTATCATTAAATGTAGATCAAAATTGAACTGAGTATCTGATTGGTCGGGGTTTTTTTAAATTATTGAAAATTTATTCTTCTTGATTAGATTTATTGTTTTTTTATTTAAATTCTATTTTAAATTTATTTTTTATTATTATTTTAATTTGATGTTACATATTTATTTTATTATAAATATTTTAATAAG